>WNWK01032188.1:0-22086 GCA_009830355.1 Cherax destructor
TTTTAAGAATAACAAGTTTTCATACAGAAAACTGAGAAATAAATATACAGGACTAATGAAATGGATATATGAACATTTAACATAACTTTTACCTTTTGAAGACTGAGTATGGAAGACAGAAGGGGGGAAAGGGGGGAGAGGCTATTGTTTGGAAGGGAATCCCGTCCATAAGGACTTCAGGTAAAGTCCCTACCCGGGGTTATTTCCCCTTCTTTGTCTTTTAATGGCACTAGGAACTTGAGAGCCCTGGACCCTGTCCCCAAAAAAAAATCTGTCAGGGGTCTGTTTCTGGTGTTTTAAAATTTCCCTTTGGGACAAGGCATTGTCATTGAATATGTTGAAAATGGTTCAACAGTTTTGTTGGGGTGATTTTCCCCACAAAACTTTGAACTCCCCCTTTGCACACTTTCCCAAAATCCTGAGGGCACATTCTTCCCTCTCTTTTCCTCCCCCTTGAAGAAATTTTCCCCAGTTGTTGCGATCTGTTTTTCCAGTTGAAAGTGTTGCAGCTCTTCAGTGGTTGCTCTTCCCTGTGGTCGTCCACCAACTCTTCACTTTCCCACCCATCCAACCCCCATGGACTTCCCCAAACCCCAAATGATTCCAAAAAGGGTAGAGTTGTCAGGGTCAGCCTCAAACATCCTGGTGAATCGAACTTTCCCCCACTTTCATCTTTTAAGTTTTTTCTTGAATTCTATGATTTCTCGCCTTCTTTATCAAAGGGCTGGCACTGAACTTTCTTTATGGTGGCTTATCTAGCAGTCGCACTCAATAAACAAGCAAAAAAAACAATGGATTATTAAAAAATGTTTCGTATGAACCCAGGGTAATGTTCACTCAACGAGAAAAAAAACCAGATGTAAAACCATGTGTGGGTGGTGGGGGGGGCAGGCGGACACGTTCAGGGCGGGAACCAAGGTGATGAACAAAATCTGGGAAAAATTGAATAAAATCCGAAAACTAAAATTTAATGAAAATCAGGGCAACAAAAAACCCAGGTTCCACTGTACTTGTATTGTGATCAGCCATCTCTGAAATCACCATTGGTAACACTCAGAAAGTCAGCTAAAGTAGCATTCCCAAATTAAATTAAAACTTTTTTTTTTTGTCTTGGGTAAAAAAAATCCTTAATTCTACACAATTTTCTATAGCAAAAGGGAATTTCAAAATTAGTTTTTTCAAAAGAAAACCTTAAACTATACATGAAATTTGCATTGATTTTTTTAAAAAAATGAACCTGATGACTACCTAAACACTTAACATTAAAAACCCCTACATTATGTTTGGGGGCAAGAGAATAATGTCTAATAAATATTATCATTAATAATACTCTTACTGCTAAACATAATGAGGGAAAATTTTTGGGTCTGCACCTTGACAGCAACGGAAAATTAACATTTACATCCACCACCTAAAAATGAGTGTCCCAAAAAAGTTGGCATCCCTCAAAGATACATTATGATGTACCACAAACAGTGTTACCACATTATACTATTCAATGATCTACCCCCACCTCACCTATACTATTTGTGCCTATCCACAACAGACACTGCAAGACTCAGGTGGACATCAACTAAATCTTTGAATGGGCCCAGAAAACTTTTGAAGTTCAAAAAAGAAATTTCAATTACTACTCTGATAGGGAAAAACGTGAGGAAATTAAACTATCGTATATTAGAGTATAAAATAAATTCCAACTACACAATAGAACGAAAATCTAATGTAAAAGACCGGGGGGTTTATAACAGAGGATCTCATTTTTAAAAAGGGCCCGGGCCTGGTGGAAAAAAGCTCTCACTTCCCCGGGCAGGGTCCGGGGGGTTTATTCCCGGGGGAAGGGGGGGAAACATGGACATGTTTCCCTTGGGTTTTCTTTTTCACCCATCAGTAAAAAGGGTACCTGGGTGTTATGGGCGGGGGGGCGCATCCCGGGGGCAAAACTGACCTAATTTGCCCAAAAGCCCCATAACAAGCGGCTTTCTTATAGTAGTATGTCATTGATTCAGCTAGGCCTGTATATCTTTACATGTACTTGTAGTAAATAAAGATTCTTTCTTTCTTTCAACCGTCGGCCCTTTCCCCCCGAAGGGGGTGGCCCAAAAAGAAAAAAAAAAAAGTTTTCCCTTTTACATTTAGTAATATATACAGGAGAAGGGGTTACTGCCCCCCTTCGGCACCCCAGTCGCCCCACACACGCATGGCTTTCGGGGGAAGAATTCTTTTCCCCTTCCCATGGAGATAAGAGGAAATAAGAACAAGAACTAGTAAAAAAAAAGAAAACCCCCCAGGGGGGTGTTTTATATATGCTTGTACATGAATGTGTAGTGTGACCTAAGTGTAAATGAATAGCAAGATGTCCTGAAATCTTGCATGTTTATGAATAGAAAAAAAACACCAGCAATCCTACCATCATGTAAAACAATTACAGGCTTTTTGTTTTTTACCACTTGGGAGGACGGTAGTACCTCCCCGGGTGGTTGCTGTCTACCAACCTACTTTTAATATATTATATATACAGTCAACCCTCCGTTTTTGTGTATCTGTTTTCGTGTGTTTCAGTTTTGGCAGTTTTCGGAAATTTCCCCCTTTTTGTTTTTTTTGAACCTGTCCACCAGTGCCCCCACATCAAAACCCGCTAGACCACCACCCACGACATTGTCACGCAGTGAGCATTGTTTATCTTGGGAACATCACCCGGGAGTTCAAACAAAAAAAATTTTTTAAAAATTCATTTTTTTTGGCCCTTGATTATTGTGTGGCTACTAAATAAGCTACCATGGGCCCAAAGAAAGCTCCTATTGGTCCTTTGGGAAACAAAATGAAAAAGATGGAAATTTTAAAAGGTGAGGCATGCAGGGAGTGGCATGCAGAGGGGGGTGTAAAGCATACAGAGAGTGTGGCATGCAGGGGGTGTCGGTATGCAGGGAGTGTAGCAGGTATGCAGGGGGAGGGTATGGGGAGTGTAGCAGGTATGCAGGGGGGTAGCAGGTATGCAGGGGGGTAGCAGGATGCAGGGAGTGTGGGGGCAGGAGGTAGCAGGCATGGAGTAGCATGCATGCAGTGAAATAGCATGCATGCAGTGAGTGTAAAGCATGCAGGAGTTTACAGGCATGCAAAGTGTAGCAGGTGCGGGGAGTGTACAGGCGCAGGGGGTACAGACGGGGAGGGAGGTGGGGATGGGGAAGTGACCCCAAAAGGACTTGGTCCCTTTTCCCTTAAAGGAAAGGGGTTCCCCTTCCAAACAATACCTCTCTTTCCCCCTCCTCCCTCTCTTCCCCCAGCAACATCGTTTCAAAAAAGGTAAGTGTCACACTGAGTTCATTCATTTGTGCATGAAAACATTTTTAAGGGCCCCCCCAAAAAATTTTTTTTTTCAAACTTCTGGGTTTCGGGAATGGATTAATTGAATTTCCATTATTTCTTATGGGGAAAATAGTTTCAGTTTTGTGTGTTTCATTTTTAGTCGACCCCTGGGAACGGTTAACAAAAATGGGGGGTTGACTTATTTAAAACCCTTTATAAATATCTAGAAAAATACGAGATGGAAAATAGCCAAAACTGGGAAAAGCCCCTGATGACACTCTTCGGGTTGTTTGTTCTATCTAGACTGGAATATTGCTGCACACAAAAGTACTTTTCAAGGCAGGTGAAATTGCTGACCTAAAAAATGTACAAAAACCCCGGATAAAAAACTGCAGAAAAAAACCCAATTCGGACGGGGAGTTCCTTAACCTGTATTCCCGACGGGCGGAGGCGTTATATACATTTGGGAAAAACCTAGATGAATTAGTACCAAACTTGCACACAAAAAACACTCCCTGAAAGAAAAGACTGGCAGACGATGCCCATCCCCCCCAAAGAAAAACAGGGGGGCCACTAGCATGATAAGAGAACACAATAAGTGTGAGGGGCCCCCAACTTTTAAGCCCCCGCCTCAAAGTTTAAAAAGACCCCCCTTTTTTTAAGAAGGCACTGGGCAGGCACCAAATCGTACCTGACCAACCGGGGTGTGGTTCATCGTCAGGTTGCATGGGGCCAACAGTAACAGCCTGGGATCAGGCCCCGATCCACCATGAAGCCTGGTCCAAACTGGGCCCCGGGGGGTTGCCCAAAACCTCTCAGGGATCTCCCGGTATACAGCAAATCACCTGAACCAACAATAAATCAAAAAAGCCCCGTAAAATGATCACACGGTCAATGCTAGACAACAACAACCCCTTCCCCCACTCTTCAAAAAATCTAAACTCTTTTTTATACAAAACATTTATTTACTACGGCCCCACAGTTACAGAACAATAAATTTTAACATTTATCGACCAAAACACTTTCTTGATAGTTGCAACAGGACCCATTGACATAATACTAGGCAAAAAAATCATGACATACCCCATGTCAGGATTTTACAAAAAGGGGAAAATCTGGAACTCTCTCAGCTAATCTTAAACTACCTTTAAAAAACACCTTCTCCCCCTAATATACCCCAACATCAGCAAAATATGTGAAAACATATATCCATATTCTTATTGTTAAAAACATATGGAAAACACTATAGTAATCTTATTCTTAATACAGTGGTCCCCAGTTACGATGGCCCCCAAAATCCCCCTTTTATGTAAGTTTATTTTTAAATTTTTTGTAAGTATATTTTTGGGGGTGTAAAAAGGGTGTCTATTTTAATTATTCCTTATGGGGGTAAATTCGTTTTTGGCACTTAACACATTCTCAACGAAAAAAAACGCTCGGGTCCCCTGCCCTTAAATTTTCACCACCCTTAAAATATAGTGTGTCACATTTGTTAATATGCTAGAATCATATTACCTATAATCATAATCAAACCTACATGTATAATAAAGGGTTGTTTACTAACTCCTAAATTTTTTTTTACAAACCTGGTTTTTGGGCATTCCTGTCAAATGGGCCAATTTGAAATGCCCCCCCTGACCATCTAATTTCATAAAAATTTTCATGAAGGTTAGCATGTGTTCAAACTAACTTTGGGAAAATTTTAGTTCATAATATGCAATAGTAGTATAATGTATGGCCCCCAGAGTAAAAGCAGTTGAAATTTCACGCCCAGGCACACAATCAACAAAGTTCAGGGCACTGCTGTGGTAGATCTTGAAAGTAAAAGTTATGTAAGTAGACGTGCCTATACAACTTTTGCAGCTGATTTCAAAAAATTTCAGTCCCCAAAAATTCACGGTTTACTTTTATTTTTCAAGAGGGAAACCAAAGAAGGCAAAAAAAATGTCACATAAAAATTGAACCTTTAATTCATGCCCATATCTCTAAAGGAAAACATTATTTTTTTTAAAAAATTATTGTAGCCAGCTACCAAAGTGGGCATCAACAATCCTAAAATAACTCCAAACATTTTAAGTTCCCTGTGCTAATGTTCCCTAAAAATGCACCACAGACCCATAATTTTATTTTTGAAGACCAATAGCAAAAAAGCAGCCCCAATTTTTTTGAAAACTTCACTAAAAAGAGCAGATTCCAAACTACAAGCTATCTATTTTCGGGATAGACATTTTGACCTTGAAGGGAAAACAGGCCTTAGATAAGGTGTTTTTTGGTTGTGCAGTTATAATTAAACCGGGAATTTTTTTAGTTGCTGTTGTTTAAGGCAAAAAACAGCTAGAACCTCATGTTTAGTTGTTCCTATCAATTTTTGTGGCAATTTCCCTTTTTTTTCTGAACTGATAAGGACTGAAATTTTTTTTCAAATTAAGAAAAAATTTGTGTCATGGGAACTATGATGACAGATTTTGACCTTGCTATTTTTAACAAAAATTTTTATAACAAAATTTTTGAAAGTTACTGATTTTATGCAATTGGTTGACAGTGTCACATTTTCATTATGATATATGTGAATAAAATATTTAATAAACTTTTGTTTTTTCTCATTTTAACATTTTTTTATACAGCCTCTCCTCACTTAGTGTTACCTTACAGATGCTTTTTTGGGGCCTTCACCGTTGATACCAAAATAATGTATGTTTTTAAATGTTTTCCCCATTCTGCTTATTACAATACAGAAATGTATAAATTATGGGTGATATTAAAACAATATCAAAGATGGTTGACAAAAACCCCCTACCAATAGTATTCCTCTTGCAAGATTTGTTTATTGACGTAGTCTTGGAATGTAACTTCGTCTTAAGTGAGGAGAGTTTATTTATGCCCAAATTTTTGTTTTTTTGGGTGCTTATTTCAACTGAATGAGTGAAAATAATTTTATTTTTGTAAGCAAAAAAAATGGAATCTGCAGAACTTATCAGGTCTGGAAGTTAAGCAAACCTAGGGAAATTGGATCCATGTATTGGACTAGCTGACAATTTAAAAAAGTGCTATTTTTGAAATTTTTGCAAAAAAAATTAATTTTCCGATTTTTAAGCTGAAGACCAAGAGCGTTGTAAGTGCTCAGGTTTGAAGTTCATTGGGGAATCAAGTCTTTTGCAACATGAATTTTTTTTTTCTTTAACAATGTAAGAACAGAAAAGATACTGCTGTAACCTTTTTCAAACTTTTGTAAATTTCAGCCAGTATGATGTGCTAATATTTATATCCTCATAGTCCATCAACATTCTTGGCCAGCACAAAATGACACCCTGGGTTCAGAAGATTATTTCCCAAAATTCCAGCACCTCACAACATCAATGGGGAAAACAATACTGCCTGTTGCCCGCAACCACATCCAGCATTGATGAAAAAAATTTTTTGTTGCCCTGAATTAAGCAACAGCTCTGGCTTTTGAACCAGAAAGCAGCACAAATTCAGGTTGGGGTCCTGTACAAAAAAAACCTTGTTTTAGGGTTTTCATCCGGGGAAAGCCCAATTCAAGGCGGGGAACCCGTGGCAAAGAAGCCCAATTCAAGGGTTGGGAACCTGTGGAAAAATGGCCCACCACCTGTGGCTGTTATTGCAGGGATCGGGGGTGGCTCCACATAGGGTTACCAATTTTTTTAAAAACTGGTAGTGGACAGCCAACATGGACCAATGCAATATTAATGTTTTGTAGAAAATCAGCAACATCAAAGCTGCCATCACAGTTGTCATGACACTTTTTGACAAAAGGTTAATTTGCAAAATAAATATCGTTCCTATCAATTCGAAAACAATTTCTGAAATCACCATTGAAAATTGTACAAGGACACCTAGCACAAGGTTCTAGATGATTTGTTATACACAACCAAAAAGAATGAGGGTTTTTCATTATTGTTACGCCAAAAAACCTTTTTTTAAAGGGCCCTTTTTTCCCCCTTCAAGGGCAAAATGCCACCGAAAACAGATATCTTGATTTAAAAAATCCCTTTTAATAAAGGGTTTTTCTTTTCAAGAAAATTGATTGTGCTGTTTTTTTGTGTGGTCTTCAAAAGGGCCAAAAATTCAGTGGGGTTTGGAGGGCATTTTCAGGTACCATTAACACATGAACTTAAAGCATGTGGAGTCAAAATTTTAGGATTGTGACGATGCCCAATTGGGTAGCTGACTACAATAATGCCATTCTAAAATAATGCTTTCAGAGATAGGAATTTTATGTTTCAGATTTTTTTTTTCCCAATTTGGCTTCATACAGTGAAAAAAAAAAGGCAAACAAGTTTTAGGACTGCAATTTTTTTAAATCAGTGCAAAAGTTGTACATATATGCATGTCTCACACAACTTTTTTCTTTCTGATCTGCCCAGCAAAACCTGAACATCGATTGTGTGCGTGGGGTTTGGGAAAAATTTTACAGGCCTCCCCTTTAGGGCCATAGCATTGCACCTATTGCATATCTGAACAAATTTCCCAAAGTTAGTATGTATGTAAATTTTATCAAAATGGAGATAGGGGGGGGAACCCTGGTCCATTTAAAATGGAATGACCCCGTTTAAAAAAACACTAATTAGTCATTGCCTCATTAATCTTAAGATTTCCCAAAAAGCTCTACATATTAAGGGGTTTCTGCATGCACCCAAATGTCATTCACCACTGTATAAATTTATCATGCTGAAATAAAAAAACAAACAATCTCAATCTTAAACCATTATTTGCTAACCTCTTTCCTAGTTCTTTGGGGATCCTACTTCCCCCTAAAGGGCCCCCCCTACTTGTGGTGCCAACAACTGATGCACTTCATCTGATTCCCCTATGCATCCATATTTCTGCTTTTACTTCAGATTCATCAAGACAAAAGGTACTGAATATCTTCAAGGCAGAGGGACCAATTACCTTATTGTCCCCTGTCATTCATATATAATCTCTGTGTTGCAGGTGTTGGTACTGCACAACCACTTAAATAATTACAATATCACAAGGGTTTTTACATTAGAGATAGAATTATGATGTGCAAATAGAAAGGGATGTAACTAAACCTAACAAAACCCACCTAAACCAACCTAAAATAATAATAACCCCAATAGAAATAAGTTGCTTCATCTGGCATTTTTTTTGTTATTCTAGGTAATTTACATGTTACTATGTATATGAAAATTATAATTGGCTAAATAGGGTAACTGTACCTATGCAACATCTGGGATCTTTATTGTAGAAGTTTACCACCCAGTGGCTTTAAAATCAGATTCAGGAAAACTTGAAGACAGTAGAACATAAACAAAAGATGAGGTAATCAGTCCCTGGCCTTGGAGTTGGTGTGTTCAACACCATAGGTGTGGAGATTCTGAAGAACAGGCAAGGAGGCTTGTGCTTAAATAGACGTCAGCTGATAGGGACGGGTAGCAGAAGAGGGCGGATCCCCCGTGGGAAATAGGTCATACCAAGGATGGATTAGTGGTACCTGAGTTTGTAGAAGCCGTGAAGAAGGTTATGTAGATGTCCTCTGAACCAAGATTCCATGATGCTGCAGTGTCTGACAAGTTGTTCATGAATGGATACAATCCACAAGATGAAAATTAGACACGTGCAACATCTGGGTATCTTTATTGTAGACTTTCGCCATCCAGTGGCTTATCATACAGATTCTAGGACAAAACTTGAAGACAGTAGAACTGTCCCTCGGCCTTTGGAGTTGGTGTGTTCAACACAGTAGGTTGGAGATTCTGAAGAACATAACCTTTTCACGGCTTCTACAACTACCACTAACCCACCCCTTGGGTATGACCTACTTCCACTGGGGAATCCCGCCTACCAGTGACTATGCACTCGTCTGCTACCCTTCCTATCAGCTGACGCCTATTTAGCACAAGCCTCCTGCCTGTTCTTCAGAATATCCACACCTACGGTGTTGAAACACACCAACTCCAAGGCCAGGGACTGATTCCCTCATCTTTTGTATATAGTATAATGGGGCTCTGGTGGTCTGGTGGCTAAAGCTCCGCTTCACACGGCGAGGGCCGGGGTTGATTCCCAGCCAGAGCAGAAACATTGGGCGTGTTTCTTTACACCTGTTGTCCTGGGTGTTAGTGGGCTGGTTGAGTCGCATCCTAGGACACTGACCTAATCTGCCCGAAATGCTCAGCATAACAAGGGACTTTCATATAGTAGTATGTCATTGATGTCAACTAGGCCTGTATACCATGTACATTTCTTGTAATAAATAAATAGTTCTACTGTCTTCAAGTTTTGTCCTAGAATCTGTATTGATAAAGCCACTGGATGGCAAACGTCTACAATAAAGATACCCAGATGTTACATGTGTCTAATTTTCATCTTGCCAGTACTGTATACCATTCATGAACAACTATACCTAAATAAACTTACTAATTACACTTTCTCTGTTATGGGTGTTTACATTCACTGCATCTTTGTTTATGTTGCTGGGATTGGCCAGGCCACAATATTAGCGTTAAATGGCTTTTGGGTTATCCTAGGGAATTTACACGTTAAAATATGTCTGATAACTGTACTTATGTATACCTGTACTTAAATAAGATTGCTTACTTACTTTTAGTTTTAAACTTTCCTGATAGTTTCATATAGTAAATAATGTAAAATTTAACAAAGGATAATCCAATAAAAACAGTGCACCCAGCTCTCACACTGAGGTTCATCTGTAAAATATGGGTGGAAACACTGGATATGTTTCCTTAAGACACCTGTTGTCCCTGTTCACCTAGCATTAGAGGTACCTGGGTGTTAAAACTTGTGTGGGTTGCATCCTGGGGACAAAATTAACCTAATTTACCACAAATGCTCTGGGTAACAGACTTTCTATACAATATGTCATTGATGTCAGCTAGGCCAGTTATCTTGTACATGTACCTGTAGAAATTAAGATTATTATTTACTCTAATGTTTACTCACCTGATTTTTACTTTACATAATGTGTATATGAAAGGAAGTAGTTCATTAAATACAAGTAAACCCTGGAAATGCCATCCATTACAAACGTCATTGGTTCATACATCATATTACTATATTATGGAAGCTCTAAGCCGTATAGCTCATACAGCGATTAAAGTAATGGAAGGCAAACTCGAGCCATGGAAGGAAGGCCCAAGGACCCCAAGAAATAAATCACTTTCTTTGCCTTTTTTTAGTTGTCCTAGGCAATTTTACACATGTTCCCACGTAAAATCATCGAATCATCTAAAACTGTGTAAAACTGTACCAAATAAACTACCCTCACAAGATTAACCCGTAGCAAACGAACTTAACATCAAGGAACAACCATGGAGTGACTAACACTACATCAATAGTCACTAATCCTACCTCTCAAGTACACCTCCACACTCTCAGGACGTGTTCTTCATAGGTGATTCTGCTAATGGCTGATGTACAAGCTTAGAGATTGATATAGATGTACGAGTGTGGTGGAGGGATGGCAGCGGGGTGGTGGTGATGGCAGCGGGGTGGTGGTGATAGCAGCGGGTGGTGGTGATGGCAACGGGGGGGTGGTGATGGCAGCGGGGTGGTGCTGATGGCAGCGGGGTGATGCTGATGGCAGGGGGGGTGGTGTCCAGTAGACCGTCACTCACACACACAACTATTCATCATCTGTTTAGACAAGTTGTGGGTGATTACAACTGTCCTACATGGTAACATCATGTTACATGTGTAAATCCTGGGATAACCCCGCCACCTCATCCCCACCCAAGAAAAGTCAGTGGTTTATTTCACTGGATCCTGTTCAATTTAAGACTGTCTGACTTTTGGGTTATCCTGGTTCTCTACACATATGCTGCATGTATGATAATATATGTAACTGTTTTTGTGTATACCTGAATAAACATACTTACTTATTCTCAAAACCACTCTCACCCTAAACTAAAACTCGATACTCAATACTTAACTTCACCAAAAATCTCCCAATTACCTAAATCTTAAAACTCAAAATTAGATGCCCAATGTTCATACATTAATACTACATAGTAGTATAAATAGCTCCCAAAACAATACTGCCTTACACTCAACTGTACCATTCTCATACTGTAAACTACTTTCAACAACACAAATGTTATAGTCCCATAATATAATTTAAATATTTACATTGATATAAACAACCTGCAAAGTACTTTCAACTTGCCCCAATGTAATATCTCCAGATTGTTAATTTAAGTAAACTTGCTGTCTGCTATAAATAAAAACAGATGTACAACTTAAGCAAACTATAATCAATTTTCTAGTATTTAGTAGTCTTAAGCCATTAAATTTAGTCTGCCCATGTCATGGGGATGATAGTGGCTTTTCTGCACTGCAAGTCATTTTTTAATTACATAATCTCAATGTAAACTTGAATGAAATAAAAATTGTATTTTTACCTTTGTACCTTGCTCAGCTATCAAAACTTTGGGGTCCATCCGCCCATTATGTACCTCTGAATCTTGTACCCCCACCCATGGGTATAATAAAGATTTTAAAATTTGAACTGATCCTGTTTCCATTCTTTTCTACACATTACTTCACTATACCCCTGTTATTAATTGGTTTTGTTCCTTTTTAGTATTATTATCTGTAGCAGCAGAAAAAATTATTATTATTATAATCAGGGGGAAGTGCAAACCCCGAGATTATAAACCCCTGTGGGGGATGTGGAAGGATTAGGTTAATTCAGGGAACTGGAGCACAGATCCAATTTCCAAATCAAGAGCCCCTCCCCAGCATCAAGGAACCTCCCTTGGGGGGGAAAAGCAGCACAAAACCTTCAGCTCAACCCTCAAAAAAGGCCCGGGATTTTAGCTCAAAAAGGAGCTCCCTCAACCTAGAATTATTATTATTTTTATTATTATTATTATTATTATTATTTTTTTTCACAATCAAAAAAAAAGCGCAAAACCCCCAAAAGGGGGAACCCCCCAATTTTCCCTTTATCACCATTTTTGGTAATAGCACAAAAAATGCAAAAAATCAAAATTTTTAGAGGGATCATACCAAAATGTAGAACACAAAGAGTAGTAGTAAACCCTTTGAAAGTCTGAGGCCCTGTGAAAAGCTCTTTTCCCAAAAGGAAAGTATTTCCCCATCCTTTCCTCATTCTCTTGGACATAGACGGGGATATGACAGTGCTGGCTTTTTGATGACCCCCATCGTATGACAGTGTCCCCCGTTGAAAAGGCTAGACCCCAAGCAGACATAAACCAAATCTTTAAATGGGCTGCAGAAAAAAAAAGTTAATATAAATTTCAAATTACTGATAGGGAAAAATGAAAAAATTAAAATCCTGAAAAAAACAATTCCAACCAAAATAGAGCAAAAAACTAATGTAAAGCCTGGGAGGATCTGTCAGAGGATCCATTTTAAAAGGGCCTAAAGAGCAATTGCATCTGCTCGAAAAAAGACAGGATGGATAATAGAACCTTTCCCCGGGATGCCAAACCCATGTTTACACTTTACAGATCGCTTGTTCTATCTAGGCTAGAATATTGCTGCACACAACCCCCTTTCAAGGGGGGAAATTTTACCCTTGGGGAAAAGTGCGAAACCTTCACGCAAAAGTGCGATAAACCACCCCTCGGGGCCGAAATTCCTAAACCTGTACCTCTAGAACGCAGGCAGGAAATTTTAAACACATGGAAAATTTCAGGGCTTAGTACCAAACTTGCCCCAAAAAAACTCCCCCAAAAAAAAAAGACTCGGCAGGCGTGTTTTGAAGAGCAGGGGGGCCCCTACACGGAGGGCAAACAATAAGTGTCAGGGGCCCAAAATTTTCAACTGCCCCCCAGCAAAATCAGGGGCCCCCAAACCCCCTGCCCAGGCATGGGCAGGCACCAAAGTCGGACCTGACCAGCCGGGGTTGGTTCACGTTGGACGCGGCGCCCGGAACAGCCGGTTGTCAGGGTCTTAACAGGAGGCCCGGTCCGGGCCAGGCCGGGGGGGTTGACCCCCGGAATTCCCCCAGGTGACCCAGGAAAAAGGGTCTAAAGCTCAGAGTCAAAGGCAATGTTGGGGAAGAAACCCCCACAAAGGATCACTTTAACCAAAAAAATGGATCCCAGGTAACCTGGAGAGGGGTTTTGGGGGGCAACCCCTGGGCCCCGGGCGGACCAGGCCTGATCAACCCGGTTTTTTTGGCGCCGCACCCACTTTAAAAACCACAGCCCGGCGTCAGGTCTGATTTTGGGTCCCCTTTAGCTCTTTCTTGAAACAGCGGGGTTTTTGGTTTTTTTTATGCGGGGAGGCATTGAACAGTCGGGCCCCCACATTTTTTGGTTGTCTATTATAGTTGGGGACCCCCCCTTTTTTGGGAGGATTTGCATCTCGGATCCTTTTTTTTAGGGGGTTTTTTGTGGTTTGGTACTAACCCCTCGGGTTTTAAAATAACTGCATCTCCCCCTGATTTTGGGTTTACTTTAACCTGTTGGTTTATTTTTATGCAGTTATGCGGGGCCCAAGGGTATCTGTACATTTTTTAGGTCAGCTTTACCTGCCTGAAAATGCTGTTATGTGCAAAAACCGAATAGAACAAGCAACCTGGGAAAAGGGATTCGGAATTTGGGATCCCCAATTTTGAAGGTTTTTTTTCCGTTTTCAAATAAGTTTATAGTGTCACTGATTACTTGTGTAGTATCTTAGATAATCCCCGCTATGTTATAGATAGGATTCTGGCTAGTTTGACGTCAAGCCCCTCACATGTGACCCCTAGCTAAGGCTTCCCCCCAGTTCCCCGCTAGGCATAGACTCGACAAGGTAGGCCTGGGCTTTTCCCTCAAAATCTCACATTTCGCCCCCTGCATACGTGTTTTTTTCAATCCCCTTGGGCCCCAGAAAATATTATTGTCTTTGGGCTTTCATTTTTATTTTTTTTTTTTTGTTTTGGGGAATTTTTTTTATTTCCGATATAGTTTTAATTTTTTTTCCCTTTGGAGTAATTGTTTCTTCATTGAACTTCATTTTTTTTCTGCGGCATTTAAAAGGGTTTTTGATTCCGCCTGGAGCAGAGTGAGGAATTCCCCGCCAAATTTGGGGTTCAGGGGAAGCCCGGCGTTTGGGGACACCCCTTATATTCAGAAGGGAAGGCAGGATGGGGGCGAGTATGGCCTTGTAAAAGATTTTACCGTCCCCGCCTCAGACTTTACTCTGTTTTCTATTTTTGTTAAAATTTATGCCCATCTACCCCTTTTATTTTTTACCATTTTTGTGCGCTATTACACCTTGGGTTCCTTGTTATTTGATATCTTTTTTTTAAATACCCATCCGGGGGGGGGTAGTCAAAGATTAAGAGGACAAAATTTCCAGGACTACCCAAAAGTTTTATTTGAAAGCAAGGAATAACTCAAATTAACCTTGTCAAATTTTAAAGTCTGTACTTTTTTTTGGTTTTTGGGGATAGGACCTTGTCTGGGTTTGTAGTTGGGAAGACAGGAACGGGCCTTTAAAACCCCGCGCCCCGAGTTGTGTAACTGATGGGATCTAGATGAGTGGGCTTTCTTTTTAAAACCCCTTTTTTTAAAATTTTTATGATATGGGGTTTAGGGTATTTCCCGTAGTTTTTTCTTTTTTACCCCCTTTGGGGTGGGGCTTTTTTTTTTGAACTAACACCCGGTAGCTTTTAAAAAAAAAAAAAAAAAAAAAAAAAAAAAAAAAAAGGGAACAAGGGGGGGGTTTGCCTTATGCCCAAGCGTTTTTCTCGGAAAAACTAAAATAAAAAGATGTAGCTGAAGTTTTGGGAAAAGTTTAAAACCAAAGTTTGTCATTGTGGTTGTTTTACAACCACAATACTTCGACCTCATCTTTAGTAATAAGATGACCCCGGGAAAAAAAATAACAGTATCAAAGGCAAACACTCAGATCAAAAATAACAAAAGCATAACTGCAATAAGCCACCCAATTGGGAACGTTTGAATTTCCCCAAATTACCCCCTGGAACGCAGGCGGGAGATACATTATTATATACACTTGGAAAATCCTGGGGGTTTATACCAAACTTAAGAGTGTCACCCCCTGAAAGAAAAAAGACTCGGAGACGTGAAACACCCCCCAATAAAAAGCAGGGTGCCACTAGCACGTTGAGAGAAACACAATGTTCGGGGGCCCAAGACTGTTCAACGCCTCCCAACATCAAAGGGGTTACCAAAGACCCCTGGCTGTCTTAAAGCAGGCACGGGACAGGCCCAAAAGTCTGCCTGCCAGAGGGGTTCCGGGGACTGTCGGGCCCGCTGGGTTGATCAGGCTCTGATCCAACATGAGGCTTGTCCAAAACCCCCGGGGGATTGACCCCCGGGAAATTTTCCAGGAAACCAAGTAAAGAGGACAGATTTTAGGGAGGGCTCCCGACAAAAGATCAGTTATGAGTGTGCCTTCACCAAATTCAACTTCAGTGCATACAGTGGGATCAAATCAACCATTTTTAATGAAACAAACTGGGGAAAATATCCCAAACAACACGGTCCGAAACCTTTTCCAAAATTTCTTTGTGGCACTTGAGGTATGCTCAACCAATTTCTTGACCTAAATGAATTTTTTTTTGGGGCACTCAAATCTGTAGATTCAAACCCATCGTTCCTAACACCCCCCTGACCCAAAAAGGGGAAAAATGACATGGCCATGCACTTTGCCTCAGGCCGACTCTGGAACCCCTGCTCATCAAGAACTGCAAAAACCCCTATCATGTCTTTTAACATTCTATGAAAGGGGCACTGTCTTGAATACTATGGTGAATTTCCACTTTTGAGGGAAAATAGTAGACAGTATAATAACCTATGTGACAGCCGATATCTTTTTTAAAAGGGAGGATCCCCTTATAATATCTTTTTTTAAATCAAAACAGACATGGTATAAAGGCCAGCGCACGTGACATACTACTATATAGAAACCCCCTTTTTATGCTGAGCATTTGGGCAGATTGGCAGTGTCCCCGGAAGACTCACACCAGTCGACTAAAACCCGGACCCATTTTACTGATAACATGACAACAGGTGTAAGAAACACGCCCAATGTTTCTGCCCTGGCGGAATAACCCGGCCCCGCCGGGGAAGCGAGTTTTACCCCAGCCCACCACAAGAAAATTTCCAAAATTTTGCTTGTAAAATAAGTGAATAAGATAAAAACCAAATTAATTTATGAACTTTTCTGTGCTCATGATAATGGGGCAGATGGGGATTTTGTGGAGCAACTTCAATGCAGACGCTGATGTTTTGGGGGCCAGGCTTAGGCTTGGGCCCAAATACTTCTACGGGTTTGGGGAAACAGATGATGATGAAACTAAAAACAAATTATGTGATAAGGATAGGTCCGTCTTGAAACTTTGCGTATCTGTTTTAAAATTTTAATATAAGTTGAAATATCAATTAATTGAAATCAACAATTATGAGATAACAATTTAAAAAAATTAGTTGCATTCATTAAATTTACGGGGCATTATAATGTAAATGTTATGGAAATAGTTAGCTTGTATGATTATTCATAACAGGTTTTTTCATTTTAAAAGATTGAGGTTTTTTTACATTATGATTTTCACTTTTTTGGGGAATGTTTGATATTTTTAGTTTTGGATGAGAACGATGCTAAAACCCCCTTTCCCCATCCAAACCTTGCCTTTAAACCCTTACTACTCTTTTACATCATTTCCACCAATCGTTTCTTCCTCCCCCCCTCCCTGTAGCCACAAATTTAACACTACTTTTTTAAATCTCCCCCAACATCTTTGACCCCATTGTCACTCTCACTGCCCATCTATCCCCCAATAGTTGTTTATATCACCCTAACTGCCCCCTTTTTTGTTTATAAACCTTCCCTCTCTTACCCTTCTTTTTTCCCTTTGACCCCTTTACCTTTTACCCATTAGTATAAAAAAAAATGACTGATATATTGTGGCCCCCAAAAACATTAATCCTGAAGTCTATCAACAGTTTTTTATCACCAATCGTAGCCCAAAAAAATACTGTCATTATGCCCTACTCATTCTTGTATATTTATTTATCCTCTTCTTTTTAAAAAGATTACCTATAACAAAACCCCTAAAAAAACAATCAAGGGCCCCCATTATCTTTTTACACCTGGCACCCCAAACTTACCTACCACACCCTCTACGTTTCTCCTATTTTGATTTAGGTCCCCACCAAATTACTTCATTTGGGTTAAAGTTCCTTAACAACATCTCCCAAAATCTCCCCTTATCCTCTTTCCCAGGTGCATACCCCCAAACCCCACTTTTCGCATCCGACCCTTATTTTAATCCAAATCCTTGAATTTACACATTTTTTCCCTCTTCCCTTCCATAATGATCCTTCAACATTATTCTCCCCTTCCCTTCCAAACCCCTCTCAGTTCCCCTGACTTAACCCCATTTTCCCCCCACTGAAACCGCCTCCCCCCTTCGTTTTGTTTTTTGGGGCATCCAACTTCTTTTCATTCATAACATCAAAACTCTCTTTCTTATCCCCAACTCATCCATGCACTTTAAAAACAACCCAGTTTTAAAAATTTTCTATTTTTCTCTTTTTTAGTAAATGTGTACAGTTGGGGTTATGCCCATTGCCCCCGGCATTTTTGCCTCTCGACCCCAGGGTTTACGGAGGAAAGATTTTTTTCCACTTACCCATGGACAATAAGAAAAAAAAAGAACAAGAGCTATTAAAAAAAAAGGAAAAACCCCGATGTTTATATATATATTAAAACACATCCTGTGGTTTTGACTAAAGGGTTGAAAGTAGCTGATATTTATCCCGCAATGGGAAAGAAAAAAGCAAAATCTTTATTAAAAAGTTTTAGGTTTTTTTACAGTCCCCGGAGGGTGGTACTCCCGGGGGGTTGCTGTTTACCAAACCAATAATCTTTTATTTTGAAACAGAAATTTTATGCATGAGAGGTGGCCCGGTGAAATGATCAAACAGTCTGGAGAGAGGCTGCTAAAATAAATCACCCTGACAAGCTATGGTAAAATTGACAAAAAGATCAAAGACTTTGAACAGAGGGACATCATTAAAGAAAAAGGAAAAAATTGGCTAAGATTCATTTTGGGGATGCCTTCGCATGTTAAATCAAGGGGAAACAATTTTTTAGTTAACTCAAATCCCAAATCTGGTGGGGATTTTTCTCCAAGGGAAATTTTAAACTATTACCCTTTCCCGTCAAACATGATTGTCTCCCATTTTCCCCGGCACTGATTCCTAAGGTATAGTGCTTTCCAAAAATGTCAATAATAATTAATGTGGGGGGTTTTAGAAGCCCAATTCCTAGATCAAAAAGCCCCACCAAAAAATCCTTCCCCCCGAAGGGGTTTTTCCAGTTTCCCTTATCCCCACAAAAAACTTGGAGGGGAAACAGTTAGTCATGTTGGGAATGGTCTCAACTGTTGGGGAAAATCCCCAAACCTTGAATCAAGAGCCCTTCCCATGGACTTACACCACTAGAGATCCAATTACCCCTAGGGTAAAACATTGGGCATGTTTTTTACCCCTTGTTTTCACCATCAATTTACCTGGGGGGCCCAACAGTTTGTATTCTGGCAGAAAATTAGTTGGCCCCCAAAAATTTTGTATGGGGCTCTTAAATTGCCAATGTCAGTTAGACCCTTATCGTTGAAATTTATATTTGTAAAATTTTAAGATAACAGCCCTAGTAAAACCCCCCAAAGTAACCATGGTGGACTAGTAAAACCCATGGAACTATCAGAAGGCCTACTAACACTTGAAAGCAAATACATGGGGACAAATTTAATCCCAGGCTTCGCCATGGGGCTATAATTACCCACCTTGAAAAAGCTAAAGGCTTTGGCCCACCAATCCTCACCACCACAAAAGGAGTCTTCCTCGGGTATAGTACTTTTTTTTCCCTTTTGAATTCTTTTCTCATTTTTTACCACATAGGGTTTCAATAAAAGACACAAATCCCCCTTACAGTAGACCCTCAAATGACGTTTAAATTTGGCCTTTTTCAGCAAACCCTGTGGTTACTTTAAAGGAAAAGGGCAATCCGGTTCTTTTCCCTCCATCCGAGCCTTCGGGCGATTTCATTTACTTACGAACCTTAATGTAAAAAACCCCCCCACACAACCGTTTCATGAAAAAAACCATTTTTTCGGCCTGTTAGTGAATCCGGGAAATGGAAAAGCATATTCATGAAAGTTTTGGGGGTTTAATGAAAAACAAAATATTAAACAAGCTTAAAAGTGGTGCACATGTGATGGAATGACCTGAATGGGCATCTTTTTGCATCTTAAACAAATGAAGCAAAATATGAGCTTGTCAAGGGAGTAACCTACCCACCTGATTGATAAGTAACAGAACAGCTTAACAAGATGTTAAATTGAGAAAGGGGATTGAAAAAAACCAAAAGGTGCATTTTTAATTAATAAAAAAAAAAGTTCAAAATATAAAACAGTTTTTGGAGGGGCCCTGAAAAAAGGTCTTGTTCAGTGGGGTGTTTCAAAGTTAAACCCAATTGTTGTTTTGGTTTTTCTGGTGAAAATTCGCTGACCACACTGTTGAAAGGCCCCTTTTATTATTATTATAATCAAATGAAGCTAAACCAAAAGGGGTTTTTTCCCTGTCGAGTTACAGGAAAAATTTTTTTGGGGGGGCTACAAGCCACGGGAAGGAATGTGACAAGGGTTTTATTAAGAAAACCATAAAGAGCTTAGTCAGAAGGGGAAAAAGTGCACCGGGATTAAAGACAGCAAAGGATCACTTTACCTTGCCCCTTTGCGGATAAAAGGCGTTTTTAGGAAAACCTATGGCCTCCCAAGACCCTTCTTTGGGGGTCAACCCAGTAAAGGGGATGGGAAAATTTACTTATTGAATGTTTTAAGCATCACTTTTCCCAAAATTTTTTTTTGCATTAAAATTTTGTAACTACCAATACTTTTAATTTTGTAACTTGATTAATAAAAATATTATTATTATTCTTTCTTTCTTTCAACCGTTGGCGTTTCCCAAAGGGGGGTGGAAAAAGGAAAAAAAAGTTTCTCCTTTTACTTTTGGTATTATATACACTGAAGGGTTACTACCCCCTTGCTCCCCATTTGTGCCCCTTTTTGACAATGGCTTCGGAGGAAGAATTCGTTCCCTTCCCCTACTTCTAGGGTCAATTTATAAGAGGAGTTCCTTAAAAACTCAGATATGAATTTTAAAATTTTATTATATTAACAAGAACCCCCATTTAAAGTTTTTTCCCCTTGATAATTTTTGTACTATCCATAGCTTTTTTGGGTGTGATAGTTTGTTGTTTTTTCCCCCTAAAACGACATCCTTAATACAACTCTGGATGTGGTTTTGGTCATTTAAGGTAACTAAAAGGAAAGTGATGAGAAACTTTTTTTGGATCCTTTCTCTTGGGTGCCCGACTCTTTGGCATAAATTTCTTGCAGATGCCATCAGCTACTTCAAGTGCATGGGAAATGCCTAATCAACATTAAGTGTAGGCTGGGGAAAAGAGGTTAGTGTGTGTTTTTGGTTATCCCTCGTTAGGGGTGGGGAAATTTTTGAAAGGAAATTGCCAGGAGAAGGCTTTGAAATTGCGGGAAGAGATGGAATGAACTGTTAGATGAATTTATTATTATTATTATTATTATAATCAAATAAAAGCGCTAAACCACGGGGGTTATACAGCGCTGGGGGGTGGGATGAGGAGAAGGGGGAAAAGGGAGATAGTTGTAGGGATGGGGCAGGGGATGGTGGATGTGGGGGAGGGTAGCAAGAGATAAAGGTAGAAGGGACTGGGGGGGGTTAAATATAACCTTTTTGATAATGTTTCGAAAAAGTCAACGAGGGGTCGGGAAAAGGAGGGTCCATCTAAAGAAGGAAGAAAAAAAAAAGGGCGATGATGAGAAAAGAACCCCAGGGAAATGTTGGGAAAATAAATGCCTAGACCCAAGGGCAGTAACAAGAGGAAGATGGGGAAAAAAAATCCAAAAACTTAAAATTGAAACCCGTTAAAGAGCAGTTCCATGTTGCTCTCTAAAAAGATTTTTTTCCCAAAGGGTCCCAAAAATCAGCCCGCTCTGAAATGGGGCTGGCAACTGATGATGCCTTTGGTCTCGGAATACTGCAGGGTGAAGAGACCAGACACACATTACAGAATTTTTCCATCCAGTATAACCACTGATATCAGCATAAAACCCCCACCATACCTCATTGATCCCATCATCCCCCTCCCCTCCCTTTTAAATCATCAACATGGGGAAAATTTAAAAAAGTAATGTTTACATTCTTTGGGAAACCATAATTATTTATTAAATTTAACACATAACTGCATCCACAAAACTGCTTTTTTTTACTTTTAATTATAATTTTTTAAATAATAACCCCTTTTAAGTTTCAATTCAGTTTTAAAACCCGTTTTCTGGAATGTAGCTGTGGAACCCGGTTCGGTCATAATTCCCAGAAATGAGTCCTTACAAAAAAATTTGTTCCCATAAGGAATAATGTAAATTAGATTTGTCCATTTCAGACCCCCAAAAATCCTTACAAAAATTATATAATTTTTTAGTTGGGGGCTGTTTTAAACCGGGTTCCACTGCCAGTTACAACTGTTTTCAATTTTTTTTAACTTTGGCAGCTTAATACTTTTTTTTAATTAAGTTTTCCAGAGATATTTTTTTTTTTAAAAGTTGGCCTCCAAGGCAGGTTTGACAGATGGGTGTTTTCGAGAAAAAAAAAAAAACTGGAAAACTTTAAAATTTAAGGTGTGCCAAATTAAAAAAAATTTTGGGTAACTGGTACAGTGGCCCCAAATCAAACAGAATAAAATTTTTGTCTTTTTAAGTTT
>WNWK01032189.1:0-22086 GCA_009830355.1 Cherax destructor
AGGAAAGAGTGAAGTCCTAAAAGAACAGTATGAGTCAGTGTTAGAAACCCACTAAATGACAGCAAGGTAGAAAATGCAGAAATTTTTCACTCCAGCAGAAGGCCGCGCAGACCAACTAACTGACATTAGTACACATCCCATAGATTTCGAAAAAGAAATGGACAACATGCCCACTCACTCAGCACCTGGACCAGATTCATGGAATGCTTTATTTATAAAGAAGTGCAAAGTACCATTGAAGAGCCCTTAGTATTTTTTTTGGAGAAAGTTTTTAGATCTAGGTAAAAATACCGGAGGCCTTAAAGAGTGCAGACATAGCCCTTTGCATAGGGAGGTAGTAGAGCACTAGCTAAAAATTACATGTGATTTGGTGTGATTTGATTTTATAAAAGGTTTTAGTTTGCACAAGAATATCATCAGCATAGCTAATTGTGACATTGTTGGGATGGGTTTTCATATAGGTTTAAGTAGGGCACTGATTAATACATTAAACAGTGTAGGGCAATACACCATACTGGGAGTGCCAAGTTGCATTTCTTTAGTTTCACTTTGTATCCGTGAAACAATGCAGCTGAGTTTCTGTTAGTGAGATGCCCAAGTATTTACTGTAAAAGAGACACCAAAGTCAGGAAACACTTGTCCTGTTTCCTGACGTATCTTACCTAACTTAGCCTAAATAAAAACTTACTCAAAATGTCTTTGTTTCAGTCAAATTATGGATATAATAAAAGAGCATTGTTCACATATTCCTGAAAGGTTCTACGGTAATTTTTTTACATCGAAATACCTTTGCTTTTGGCAGACTATTACATCAGATAGCCTATCTACGAGGTGTGTAAAGTCGATGTTTGTGACATTGAAACTATCAATAAACTATAAATCATTATATATATCCAACACCGAAAAAAATACCAACATGAAAACCTGGGTAAACTGCAACACAATAGTTCCAAGTGAGGTATCGTTTGGGTAGCATGTAATTTCTGCAAAAAAAATGGTCATGGTACATGTGCAAATATCCTCCAATTTACCACTATTGATATTAAAAGAGAGGAGTGTTTTTGGGTCTGCCCAAGTGCCAAAAAGCAATAGGAGCAAATTTCATTTATATTAAAAGACAGAAAAGCCAAAAAAATATCCTTTTTGGATAATCCGATGCTCTCATATGACAGTTGGGAACGTAAAGAGAGTGGGCCAGCTGAAGGTGTCACCCCTGATGCTGCCTTGGGGAACAACACCTGTAAATATATAGAAATGCAAGACAATGCACCAGATGGAGATAATGGTCTTGGTATTGAAGAAACATGTAAAGATCTAGACATACAAGATCCAGAAATACAAAATAGCAATACTGCTGGAGATGGAAAAACTGGATGATGCTTCGGGGATAGTGTTGATACTACCTCCAGTAATAACTGGTGGTGGTGCTGATGCTGGTACAGGTGGGGCATATAGTAGGGGGGGGGGGCCAGGAAAAACCACCAGTAGGGAACCCAGACACAAAACAATCCTGGCAAACAGGAATCAAATCTGTGCAAAATCTATGCCTTGGGTATTTTTAAGCATGGAATATCGGGAAAAAACAGGTGGGACGTGCAATTTTGACCATCCAAAATGCCGCAACTTCATGATCAAAGGAGTATGCAATTTTCTTGCAAACTATTTCACCCTGAAATGTGTTATTCATCAGTCCATAAAAGACAATGTTGCAGCACATACTGTTGGGCACACCAGTTAAAGGGGACCAGAAGGTACAGATCACAGACCCTGGGAAACAAACCAGGGTTTGTTGTTACAACCAGAGATTTTTTAGTGACAGGAAGAAAAAAAAACTGGCAGGAAATGAGAGAAATGCTACACCACCTCAGATCACTACTGGAGTGGATGCACAGTCAGTGCCCCCCCCCCTACCCCAGAACAATAAATATTAGTGCCAGCAAATAAAGCCCCTCTACCTACCATCAATATGACATCTACCCATGCAAATATACAGTGTCTAAAGCCATCAAAACAGCAAAATTACTTTCATCAGTTGACTACTCACAGAGTCAAATGCAATGTTTGCGGCTTTCACAGAGACCCATACAAAGGATCACTTTGACAACAAAATATGGATCCCAGGTTACAACTTCATTCAAATACGACAGAAAGAACAGGCAACAAGGGGAAATTGGCCAGTATGTCACAGTCGCTCATTTGCTAGGAATTACTAAACACCACGAATGATGTAGTTGAAGTTTTGGCAGTAAAGATTGAAAACCAAAACCTTGTCATTGGAGATGTATACAAGCCATCAGGAACAACTTCCCAACAATTCACGGAACAGCTTTTGAAAATTGACTACCGTCCAACCCCAGCCCCAGATGTCTTATTGCTGGTGATTGCATCTTAAGACACCTAACATGCAGGAATGTGGCAAATAATGTTTTAGCAGAGATAACCCCAGGAAGCAGCTCAGATAAAAATTCACACACACGAGCTATTAAATCTCTGCAACAAATTCACCTTAAGCCAGCAAATAGTGGAGCTAACAAGAAAGGAAAATACCCTTGACATTATCTTCACTAATAATGATAATCTTGTACGAAATATAACAGTATCAAAGACAATATACTCAGATCACAACAAAACTGAAGTACAGACATTTATGCGCCGGGCTCCTGACCAGCAAAATGAGATTAGTTATGAGGGAGCCTTCACCAAATTCAACTTCAATAACAGAAACATACAGTGGGATCAAATTAAACATGTTCTAAATGAATCAAGCTGGAAAGATATCCTAAACAACATGTATCCGAACCTTTGCCTAGAAAGAATTAACTCTGTGGCACTTGAGGTATGCTCGAAAAAGAGAAGATGTAAACTAGAAAGAGAGAGAGATGCTCCCTCTACAGGCGAAGGCGAAGAATTACAGAGCTGCTGTAAGGGGCCAGTCTATCTGAAATACGGAAAGAGGCACTGACCAGAGAAAGGAAAATATCGAACTTAGGCTTAAGGAATCATACAGGAGCCAAGAAACAGGAAAAACTTAAAGCCATCAATGAAAATTAAAACAAAACAAAATACAGTATTTTTTTTCTTATGCCAGATCTAGGGCAAAAACCACATCCAGTATTGAGTCCCTGCTTAAACGAGATGGGACTCACACAGAAGACAACAAAGAAATGAGTGAGATATTGAAGTCCCAGTATGACCGTGTTTAGTGAGCCGAGACTCAAAACTTGGTAAATACAAGAATTTATGATATAATCCTCACACCAATAATAAACAGAGTAAAGTCAGAGGCGCAGTACTTGCTCCCATCCTGTTCCTTATCCTTATATCTGACATAGACAGAGATGTAAGCCACAGCACCGTGTCTTCCTTTGCTGATGATACCAGAATTTGCATGACAGTGTTATCCATTGAGGATACTGTAAATGTTCACGTGTACATTGACCAAGTCTTTAAAATGGGCCCCAGAAAACATGAAGTTCAATGAAAACAAATTCCAATTACTCCGCTATGGAAAACTGGAGGAAATAAAAACCGGATGGGAGAATAAAACAAATTCTAACCACACAATAGAGTGAAAAATTAATGTGAAGGACCTGGGAGTGATAATGTCAGAGAATCTAAACTTCAAAGATAACAACAATGTATCTGCAACATCTGTTAGGAAAATGATGGGATGGATAATGAGAACCTTCAAAACTAGGAATGTCAAGCCAATGATGATTCTTTCCAAATCGCTCGTTCTCTCTAGGCTGGAATATTCCTATGCACTAACGGTCCTTTGAAGGCAGGCAATAATGCAGACCTAGAGAATATACAGAGAACTTTCACTGCATGTATAAGTACAATAAAGCACTTAAATTACTGGGAATGGTTGAAGACCCTTGACCTCTGTTCCTTGGAATGCAGGAGGAAGATACTATACACTTGAAAAATCTTAGAAGGACTAGTCCCAACTCTGCACACGGAAATCACTCCCTACAAAAGCAAAAGATTCGGCAAGCGGTGCAACATCCCCCCAATGAAAAACAGGGGCGCCATGAGTACACTGATATAATATAATAATTGTCAGGGGCCAAAGACTGTTCAACTGCCTCCCAGCATACGTAAGGGGGATTACCAATAGACCCCTGGCCGTCTTCAATAGGGAGCTGGACAGGTACCTGAAGTCAGTTCCCGACCAACCTGGCCGTGGTTCGTACCTCAGTTTGCATGCGGCTAGCAGTAACAGCCTGGTTGATCAGGCCCTGATCCACCGCGAGGCCTGGTCACGGACCGGGCCGTGTGGGCGTTGACCCCCGAAACACCCTCTAGGTCAGTGATTCTCAACCAGGGGTAAATTTACCCCTTGGGGGTAAATTAAATTACATGGCAAAGGGTAAATATTTAATGTACCTGATAAATCAATAATAATTCAATTAAATTTAATTTTGTAAAATGTGTGTGTGTGTGTGTACTCACCTAGTTGTGGTTGCAGGGGTCGATTCACAGCTCCTGGCCCCGCCTCTTCACTGGCCGCTACTCGGTCACTCTGCCCGCTCCAAGAGCTTTATCATACCTCTCCTTAAAGCTATGTATGGATCCTGCCTCCACTACATCACTTCCCAGACTATTCTACTTCCTGACAACTCTGTGACTGAAGAAATACTTCCTAACATCCCTGTGGTTCATCTGAGTCTTCAACTTCCAACTGTGACCTCTTGTTGCTGTGTCCCATCTCTGGAACATTCTGTGTGTGTGTGTGATAAATGAAGACATCACAGAACATTTGAAAATCTTGAAGAATCACTTCAATGGCTACTTTGAGAACTTCAACTGAATTTTATTGACTTAAGACTCAGGGAGATTGACACCAGTCAGTCCATCTATCATCATTCTATCATGCAGGAGGAGCCACATGTCTATGGTGCATCCAACAAAATAAGCAGACTCTTGGATGTCACTACCGCCCGCCTCCGGCTGGGTTACAAGTATCTTTGGCAGGTTAAATCACCACCACCAGATGTAGACCAAACAAGATGTAAACTTTGCCAGTTGGATTATTGTCACACCCTGCGTCATTATGTACTGGAGTGCGATAAAATTAATGAATTCAGAGACTACTCACTCAGAAATGTTCAAGATATGTCAAAGTATTTTATCCACAGTGGTATATTACAGACCATTCTGGAAAAATACCCTGACTTTGCTCCCTGTAAATAAAGCATTGACACGTGTGTGTGTGTGTGTGTGTGTGTGTGTGTGTGTGTGTGTGTGTATGTATATATGTGTGCATGTGTATGTGTGTATGTATATACATGTATGTGTGTGTATGTGTGTGTGTGTGTGTGTATGTATGTGTATATGTATATGTGTGTGTGTGTGACCCAACAACTAAAATTTGCACCAATAACTCATTACAGTTGTGGCTGGGTGTAGACTAATAGATTGCTCATTGCTTTATAATTTGTTCATGAGTGCAACCATGTACAGACGTAAGTAAATTTACTTACATGATTCATTACCTTGTAACTAGTGAATTCATTACCATTGTACCTTGTTCAGCTATCAAAACTTTGGGGCCCAGTCTCTGACCCTATATATACCTCTGTAATCTGCAAATACCTTTGTAACTTGCCATGATTGTGACCATCTGAGTTCATTACCTTTGTAACTTGCTCAGCTATCAAACTTTGAGGTCCAGTCCCTGGACCCATTATGTACCTCTGTAATCTTTTGACTACCGCCCACAGGATGGGTATGGGGTGCATAATAAAGATATCAAACTAAACAAACTGGCTACTTTTCCAAAGACATGATTCCAACAGAGAGATGGATAATAAGACCTTTTGCCACTGAACTGTCAGAAATGAAAGATAATCACCCAGCTATAGAGGAGCTGATTGATCTTCAATCCTCAGCTACTCTTAGAGAAGAATTTGAAAAGGTTGGTGTTCATTTTTGGGTAAAACTCGCAGATTCATTTCCACTGCTTAGTCAGCGTGTCTTCCAAGTGCTTGTCCTTTTGTCACTACAAACTTATGTGCATCAGAGTTCTCAAGGAACCCATTGAAATCTAATGACGATATGAGAGTAGCATTGTCATCAACAGCTGCTCGCATAAACAAACTGACTCAGTGAATCACCATTGTTCTCACTAATAATGTTTCTGGGGTTTCTTTTTGGTTTTATTTTTTGTGATAAAAATGGACTGTATAATTATTTATGTATAATTATGTTTTTTTTTTTTTGGTGATACGAATGTATATTGCTATTTTTGTGCAAAACCTGAATAATTTATTTTTTCTGGCTTTCTTGTTTTTTGTCCCTTTATATAATGGCGATAAATTTTTTGTATGGAAGTAAGGGGGTTAAATGGAGAAATACATGAAGCCGAGGGGGTTAATGATGGAGGAAAAGTTGAGAATCCCTGGTGTAGGGATACTCCAGGTACAGATGCATAAATCACATCTTTACTCATAGAGGTGTGTGTTGACACTGAGTACCCAGGGTGTGACCTTGACCTTTGTGGGATGTGATCATCTCACTCTTGTCTTTGCCTTGAACATCAGTGACACTTTTTCCCTCTTTTATCCTTGGGAAGCTTGTCCATTCACACACTACTCACTGCTGGGCAATAGGTAGAGGCGGCATACATCAGCTTCTAAAATTTTAGGCCTAGGGAAATAACTGTTGCTGTTGACACATGTGATTGTGTAAGTTCATTTACTTACTATTAAACAAATTTGGATTGATCACAATTCTCTTGCAATTGTTGCATCAAACCTATGTGTAAATTACCTGGGATAATTAAAAAAAAGTTCATTAGGATCCTTGTGATACCATTGTTACACAAAAGATCACAACGACGCACTGGCACAAGCTCACCGGCATGACCCTGGCACAAGCTCACCGGCATGACCCTGGCACAAGCTCACCGGCATGACCCTGGCACAAGCTCACCGGCATGACCCTGGCACAAGCTCACTGGCATGACCCTGGCACAAGCTCACTGGCATGACCCTGGCACAAGCTCACTGGCATGACCCTGGCACAAGCTCACTGGCATGACCCTGGCACAAGCTCACTGGCATGACCCTGGCACAAGCTCACCGGCATGACCCTGGCACAACCTCACCGGCATGACCCTGGCACAAGCTCACTGGCATGACCCTGGCACAAGCTCACTGGCATGACACTGGCACAAGCTCACTGGCATGACCCTGGCACAAGCTCACTGGCATGACCCTGGCACAAGCTCACTGGCATGACCCTGGCACAAGCTCACTGGCATGACCCTGGCACAAGCTCACCGGCATGACCCTGGCACAAGCTCACCGGCATGACCCTGGCACAAGCTCACTGGCATGACCCTGGCACAAGCTCACTGGCATGACCCTGGCACAAGCTCACTGGCATGACCCTGGCACAAGCTCACTGGCATGACCCTGGCACAAGCTCACTGGCATGACCCTGGCACAAGCTCACTGGCATGACTGAAACTCGCCACGCTTCTTCACAAATAATAATTATTATAATCAAAGAAAGCGCTAGACCGACAAGGGTCGTCACAAATAATAATATAATAATGAGTGTGCTGACCAGCGAGATATGTCACTCAGGAAGTGCGAGAAAAATTAGTTAGAAACGTTTTTGGCAGCACCTCGTATAGACACCAAGGTAAGTGTTGTTCTGTACTCACCTATTTGTGGTTGCAGGGGTCGATTCATAGTTCCTGGCCCCGCCTCTTCACTGTTTATACATAGGTGTGTATATATGCAATATTACGTATATCTGATTTCCCTATTTTAGGGATTAAAGTGTTCTTGATGTCAGTGCATAAGTGACATGATCAACAGCCTGGTTGATCAGGCCCTGATCCAACATGAGGCCTGGGCACAGACCGGGCCGCAGGGGTGTTGACCCCTGGAACTCTCTCCAGGGGTCAATGACCCTCGGGCACTCAACAAGTTTCAAAACTGAACCATAAATGAGCATAACAATGTCTTGTCATTGCTGTTATATTCATGAGTAAGTTCTTACTTAACCCATCAAGGTATTAAAGTGTTCTAGGGAATGAGATTTAATAGTTTGATCCAAAAAAAGAGAATAGTAGCTACGATTCCCTGGATCAAGAGCCCTTCATCATCAAAGGCACCTTGAAGAGGTTGTCAGGAGGTAGGCCTGCCTGCTTTCCATATTGAAAAGGACTGTATCCCTCGTTTATAAATATATAAGATTTATAATCAACCAATCAGTTAGATGGTCGATTTCAAAAATAACAACTAGGTAAGTACAATTAGGTACAGAATGCTAAGGAAATCGTGTCCTACAAAGAAAAAAAAATTTGTTTTAAAAATCTAGAGAGTTTTATGTAAAATTTTATTTATCTAAAACTTTTTATTGTTCCTTTTAAAAATTCTGATAGTATTTTAAGTCTTTGTTATTATAATAAGTATTATTTAAAATTTTATTCTTTTTTGTACTTAGTATACTTAATATATTTTTTATAGTGATGCCTTTAAACTAATTGGTGTTCCGTGAATTTTACAAAATACCCAGAAGGATAATAAATAAATGAAAAAAAAAATATATTTTACTCAATACGATATTTATTTTAAGTGTCCCTTATGCCCTTCACTTTTTTAACATTTATTAACCTGACTCAGGAGGTCTACTAAAGTCTCCCCGCTAACATTCACAGCCTTTGTTCCTATATAAGAAAATTGTGAGTGACGGAGTATGGCAGGAAAAAACATTCATGGGTGTAAAAATAAATTGATTTATTCAGATTATTAACACCTTTAAGGTTAATAACCCCAGAATAACCCAAGAAAGTCTAGCAGTGTGATTTATTTCCAATAGACTCTTTTTTTTTTTTTTTCTTTAGGTCCTCCTAAGGATTCCAGCCACAACAATTAAGTATCTTCTAAGTAAATCAGCGATTAAGTTTATATAGGTTTAAGATAAGATAAGACTTGTTTGGATTTTTAACCGGGAGGGTTAGCCACCCAAGATAACCCAGAAAAGTCAGTGTGTTATCGGGGACTGTCTTATTTTCAATAGGGTCCAATCTTGTTTCCCAGGATGCAGCCCACAGCAGTCGACTTAGATTTCAGATTTTGCCACCGAAGTGGCTAGTTTATTGTGCACCCCATATCCATCCTGTGGACGGTAGCGCAAGAGCATATGGATACACAAAAGGCCTAGGCACTAGGCCCCAAAGGGGTTAACAATTGTACATTTGGGTTTATATCTACATTTCAATTATCTGTTACAAGCAAATTTAGGAAATTTGCCTAGTACCATTGGTATCTTATTTCATGAATAAGATATCTTGATATGTCACATAAGTTATTATACTGTCTATCTCTATATTCCTCAATAAGTGCACAATTAAGCACATAGTGTTCAAGACAGTGACCATATGCCTGATCACATAATTTGCATTTAGTTTGATCATCATCTGTGTCTCCCAAACTGTCAGAAGTACTACTTGTAGCCAAGCCTAAGCCTGGCCACTACAACATCAGTCAGTCTGTTCACATTGCAAGTTGCTCCACAAACATGCCCATCTGTGCTCGCATAATCATGAGCACAGATAGGCACGTTCATGGAAATTAATTTGGATTTATATCTACAGTTCACTTATCTGTTACAAGCAAATTTAGGAAATTTGTTTAGTATAAGTGGTATCCTACCTTCACCAATAAGATATCTTGACATGTCACATAGGTTATTATACTGTCTATCTCTATATTCCTCAATAAGTGGACAATTCAGCACATAGTGTTCAAGACAGTGACCATATGCCTGATCACATAATTTTCATTTAGTTTGATCATCATCTGTGTATCTCCCAAACTGCCAGAAGTACTTGTAGCCAAGCCGAAGCCTGGCCACTACAACATCAGTCAGTCTGTTCACATTGCAAGTTGCTCCATAAACATACTTATCTACGTTCATGTTATCATAGTGGGTTATAGATCTACTCAGGCTTCTAACTGCATTCCTATAGCTATCATTTTCATTATTTATTTCTCTCCTAATATTATTCCTAATGCTAGACACAGATATACCAAAGTTATATTCTACATTCTCCTTATGGATGCTCTTCTTGGCTAACATATCAACTTTATCATGAAGGAGTAATCCAATGTGTGATGGAATCCATAGCAATTGTACATTAATTCCTTTGTCCCTTATTTTTTAGTATCTATACCTGGCTTCTCCAATGAGCATGCTGTTAGTCATTATATGAGTCAAGAGCCTTCAATGATAACATAGAATCAGTAATGATGATAGAGTAAAGCTCAGTGTCATAAGTTAGCTTTAGTGCCAGTCGACTGACACCCAAGAACCTACTTTCTGCTAAATGAACAGGGACAGGTATAAGAAAGCATGACCAACGATTCCACTCGTGCCGGTGATTGACCCACGGGCACTCAATGTGTGAGGCAAAACCGTTGGCAACCGAGTTAGTTTAGTTTAATATCTTTATTATGCACCCCATACCCATCCTGTGGGCGGTAGTCAAAAGATTATAGAGGTACATAATGGGTCCAGGGACTGGGCCCCAAAGTTTTGATAGCTGAACAGGTTACACACAATAAATCATCTCAGACCATTAATAACACAACAAAAGACTGCAGTCCGAATGATAACAAATTCCCACTCCAGACAAAATACTCCACCAATATTCAAAAGTCTAAACTTACTCACCATACAAGACATCCATACTTTTTACAGTGCCTATTACATACATAGAACACTAAACTCAAATATTAACCCACCACTCAAAATTCTCCTTACCAACCTTAACAGGACACATGAACATAACACAAGGCACAGATCACTCTTCCATGTTCCCCGCGTCCACCTCACACTATGCAAAAACGCAATGCACATTAAAGGCCCAAAAATTTGGAATTCATTACATGTGGGGAATTAAGAGATTACCTGTCTGGGCTTCACCGCCACTTACGACAAATAATCTCCCGGGGAGATGAACGCCAATATAATTTTACCGCGGTTACCCCCGTTAGGCGTGTGAGAAAACTAGAGTCACTCTGGTCGCTGAAATGACTCCCTTCGATAATTTCACACCTCTGAACCCACTTCCGCTCTAGACCAGTTTAATAAGAATGGGTAACATCAATAGTTACGGTATTGTTAATTTTAGTGGACTGTATGGGTTAATATTGGACTGATTGAGGAGGAGGAGGAGGAGAGAGTACAATTAATTAATATTCACTCACCCCTTATTCGTGTCCCTGATGTTCAATGGAGATCGTCGACATAACCACAGCACAGATATTCATTATAACAGGTCGATCACCATGCCCAACCTTCTAGCGCAGGGTAGGTGCCAAGTTAGTTTGTTAGTTTGATATCTTTATTATGCACCCCATACCCATCCTGTGGGCGGTAGTCAAAAGATTACAGAGGTACATAATGGGTCCAGGGACTGGACCTCAAAGTTTGATAGCTGAGCAAGTTACAAAGGTAATGAACTCAGATGGTCACAATCATGACAAGTTACAAAGGTATTTGCAGATTACAGAGGGGCAAGGCTGGAGCTAGCTACCATCTGCAGCTCGTAAGCCTGCCCTTCCCGTTAGGGAAGGTGGCAGACCAGAGAGGCCTAGCATCTATCTACCTCCATGCCTTGTGCTGGTGGGGAATGTGGCTAGGCCTGGGGCCAGTTGGTCCCGCCGATGAGGGGTATCCCCTCCTCCCATGGGAGATGTGGGAAATTATGAGAGATTGTCTATCTGGGACACCGCCACTTGCAACAAACAATCTCCCGGGGAGATGACCGACTAGTATAATTTTACCGCGGTCACTCCCGTAAGGTGTGTGAGAAATCTACCCACTCCTGGTCGCACCTGAGGGGTACCTTCGATATTCTCACGTTAGCCCACTGCACTCTGGACCAGTATAAATAAATCTGAGTAGATAATACTAATAAGTGGACTGTATGGTTATTAGGTGACTGATCAAGTAGAAGGACGGAGAGAGAACACACAATTAAGTTAACATGACCATCACTCACCCATTAACAGCATCATAGCGGTGCATTGTAGATCGTTGACATAACTAAGGTACATCTACTGTTTATAACAATCTCGTCGGCCGACTTAGACTGATACAAAAGTGAGTACTTAGCTTTAGGTGAGGGAGTCACTTCGTTGTTGACGTTCTCCTGCGGTCTTGTTCGATAGTGATGGTAAGGGTTGTCCCGTCGAGTCCAGGAAGATTAATTTCCGTGAACTCTTATATGCCCACGAGACCGGGCGTTATTTAACATGTGGTTGGTCGGGGTAGCGATTCAGATCTTCTCACTATTCCGACCTTATTACAGTTTATACGTATAACTTTACACACTATGTATATCCTGGCTTAATGCCCCACTAGTTTGTACACATTCACCGTCTCGATACTTGTATTTCGAGTCGATGAGTTGAGATAATGTTAGTTCATCTTCTCCACATTCAATATGGCGACCCCGACGTGGCGTCCCCTTCACTCGGCGACGCCAGTGCATTCACTTACAATTATTTACAACTCTGCTTCACAAGATTCACCATTTCACAATATTCATCGAACAGATTTCAGTCTCTTCTAATGCGAAAACCACCCAGCATCAGGGTTTACGACTTTATCCTGTCGTATGGTCGCTTCACTGGAATTCAAATTAGACCTAAGCCGACATCCCACGCCGGCGCCATTCACTATTTCCACAACTACTGCCCTATTACTGGGCCTCCTGGACCGATTGTCCCACTTTATACACGTCGCACATGTTGATATCACTCCATATTACGAAGTGAAGTAATTAAGTCCGGTTTGGCGGTCGTATTCGCCAAATTCCACAAGCCATCCCATCACCTGGCACCTGGTGGGTAAGCTGTAGTCCTTCAACTCCCCTCTCTCTCAGCCTCCCTGCCCAGCCTCCTTCCCGCTTCCTGTCCCGCTAATACGATGGTTCTGTATTCATACCCACCTAAGTGTTAAGCTACTAGCAGTACATTAAAGATATCTGTTCATATTGGAAAGTTTATCAATTACAACTTTCGGAAAATACCAATATTTTCCACAGGAGACATAGGTCTCTGACACTCCCACGCCAGGGAGCCGGAGCCGGGTCGCCATCTGGTAAAGACCCGGGCCGGGAGAATTCCCGGTGAATCAACACCTCCTCCTCCTCCTCCTTCTCATTATAACATCCTAATCGGCCGACTACAGATAGTTACAACGGTAATACTTAGCTGTGGGTGAGGGAGTCGCTTCCTTTGTTGGTGTTCCCCTCGCGTCGATCTCTTTAGGTCCTGCCCAGTAGAAATTGTTTACCGGCAAGACGATGATGATGATGTGGTGGTCGTCCCGATGAGTCAAGAGAAAGTTGATTCCCTTGAGCTCTCTAAAGTCCTCGAGACCGGACTGTTAAATTACCATGTGGTTGATCAGGGAGTAGCGATTCGTATCCTCTCACTATTTCCCTTTCTTACAGTTTATTCGCATAACTTTAACCACTATACACACTATGGTTTAATGTCCCACTAGTTTATACACTTTCATCGTCTCTATACCGAAATTCAGAGTCGATGAGTAGAGATGGAAACGATCATCTCCTTCATACCCAACATGGCGGTCCCGGATGGCATCTCTTCACTTGATGCCACCCGATCCACCTCTTTCCCTTCCAATGATTTATACCTCTGATTCACTGGACTTAACGTCCCACAATGTTCACCGACTATAATTCACACCATAAAGGTCACCCAGAATCAGGGTTTGCGACCGCATTCAGTCAGATAGTCACGTCACCTATAATGTGGTTACCACGCCGAGGTTCCTAGACAATGACTACCCGCGTCTGCGTTGTATCACTCATTGTTTTAACAATTTACCACTCCATTATGGTGGTTCCCGGACTTAATGTCCCACATTATGCACGGAGCGCAGTTACCACACTTTCTAATTACGAAGTGTAACCACTACTCGCGTTTTGGTCGTTTCACACGCCAAATTCTCGCCTCCATTTCGTTCTTGATATCCTGCGCCTATGGGTATCCACACGTGACTGACCCGCTCTCTGCCTCTGCCCAGTTGACCCAGCTCCGCATCCCCACGCGATGGTCGGGTGGATCTCTCTTCATCTCTAAGTATTATGTGAATCAACAACCACATATTAAGGATACTTATTCACATTAGAAAGTTTATCGAATATAACCTTTCGGAAAATACCCAATATTTTCCACATTACCTATGATTACCAAAGAAACCCTGTCTGTACATCAATTCAAAACTCTGCTAAAAAAAACCACCTACTCACCCAAAACTAAATACCCAATACTTAACATTACCTACAAAGTTAATACGTAAATCACTTTCCACTGCCTCAAAGTAACATTATTCACTGTGTTACTCCCCTAGCCTCAAAACCCCTTACATAGAATAATTGGAGATGCCCAGCCCTTCTAGGGCAGGGTAGATGCCAAGGCTGGAGCTTGCTACCATCTGCAGCTCGCAAGCCTGCCCTTCACGTCATGGAAGATGGCAGACTAGAGAGGCCTAGCTTCTCCCTACCAGCCCTGTGCTGGTGGGGAATGTGGCTAGGCCTGGGGACAGTTGGTCCCGCCGATGAGGGGGTACTTGTACCTCCTTCCATGGTAGACTTAGGTCTCTGATACTCCCACGACAGGGAGCCGTAGCCGGGTCGCCATCTGGTAAAGACCCGGGCCGGGAGAATTCCCGGCGAATCAACACCTCCTCCTCCTCCTCCCCTTACATAATTGCTCAAAGAACAATAATTTCTCAAGCATAATCTAGTGCAAATGTTGAAACTTATATCTCATAAATGTATAAACCTGTTATAATTAATGCAACCTAATCTAACTTTGTTCCTACAGCATTACCAAATAAAGAAATCCATTCTCATGTACTCCTTGTAACTCATCTAAGGACCATATAAACTGTTATTACAACACAAATAATTGATTTGATTTGTTTGATCTGATTTAATAAATTGCATTACTACAAATAATATTGAGTTCATTACCTTTGTAACTTGTTTAGCTATCAAAACTTTGGGGCCCAGTCCCTGGACCCATTATGTACCTCTGTAATCTTTTGACTACCGCCCACAGGATGGGTATGGGCTGCATAATAAAGATATTAAACTAAACTACAAATAATAAATTATTATGTTGACATATTATAAAACTGTAATGCTTTAAAATTGTAAAACTATTATGTTTCAAAAATGTTGTGTTCAAATTATGTTCAAATTTCATAGCTTAAATACTCAACTATACTTATACTGTAAATTGTTTACTATAATTTTTACCATTTAGTTGTAAGTTAATTTTAAGTTTGCCCACATTGCTCTGCATATTAGGGGCTTTTGGCATGTACACCCCATTCTTATTACCCATTGTACATCTTTGTATCATGTCACAATAAACTATTATTATTATTATTATTATAATGAACTCCAGGTAGATCTGGTCACAATCATGACAAGTTACAAAGGTAACTTGTCATGATTGTGACAAAGGTAACTTGTCATTATGTATCTCTGCAATGCAGAGGTACATAATGGGTCCAGGGACTGGGCCCCAAAGTTTTGATAGCTGAACAAGGTACAAAGGTAATAAACTCACAAGGTACAAAGATAATGAATCATGTAAGTAAATTTACTTACTTACGTGGCAACCCAGCCACGCAAATTTATTTTCCCCACTGGGATCTTATTTACGCAAGATAACGGGGGCATCAGCTATTAGGTGCATTGTCCCTACATCTCACATATAATTATATAAATTATTATTATTATTATTATATAAATATAGGGGGTTAATAAGGCATAAACATCAGTGGCCCTTAACAACCCTAACACCATCTCCCAGGATGTGACAGCTGTAACGCATATGTAAGTAATTAAGTTTATTCAGGTTCCATAGACAAGATTAAGATTTTACAATTGTCTGTATAGTAACATATGTGTATATTACCTAGGGTAACCCACTGAAGTCAAGCTAAATAACTTATTTCTGTGTGTGTACGGGGAAGTGTGTGTACATCTGTCACCTGTCTGAGAGGGGCAGCTGTGTGTACATCTGTCACCTGTCTGAGAGGGGCAGCTGTGTGTACATCTGTCACCTGTCTGAGAGGGGCAGCTGTGTGTACATCTGTCACCTGTCTGAGAGGGGCAGCTGTGTGTACATGTCACCTGTCTGAGAGGGGCAGCTGTGTGTACATCTGTCACCTGTCTGAGAGGGGCAGCTGTGTGTACATCTGTCACCATGGACAAGCTCACCATCATCTCCGGGGCTCTGTTCCTCGCCGCTGACATCTTCGCCGTAGTGAGCCTCGCCATGCCGGACTGGATCGTCTCTGACATCGGAGGTGGGTGCAGCAGATTGTTTTATTTGGTGTTAAATTCATGGGGATTGATCCCTGAGATTTAGCGCTCCCCCCATGAATATAATATTAAAAATTATGTTCATGGGGAAGTGCTTGGGGGAAGAAAGGTAATCAGTTTGATCCAAGGAAGATGTTAGCTCTTATTCACTGGATCAAGAACCCTTAGCCAAGCATCAAGGTACCTCTCCCCCCTTTTCCCCCACCAAGGACAGGTAATTAAGGTTTTTTAATTTTCTTACATAGTAATAAATGAAGAATATTTTGTTCAGATTATTAACCTAGAAGATTTTTTTTTAACTCCAGAGGGTTAGCCACCTAGAATAATCCACGAAAGTCAGTGCGTCATCGAGGACTATCTGTCTTATTTTCATTGGGGTCCTTAAATCTTGTCCCCCAGGATGTGACCCACACCAGTCGACTAACATCCAGGTACCTACTTTCTGCTAGGTGAATGAGACAGCAGGTGCAAGGAAACATGTCCAATGTTTTCATCCTTGCCAGGGATCGAACCATAGACACTCAGCTTGTGAGGCGAGAGAGTTGCCTACCAGGCCATGGGACACCCCCAGGATGACCCAACAAAGCCACTATTATCAGATCTGTCATATTTCAGTTGGAATTCTTCAATTCTCTTCCCAGGCTGGTGACCCCACAACAGTTAGCTAACACCCACGTACCTAGTTACTACAAGGTGAATAGGGCAGCAGGTGCAAGAAAATGTGTCCGACATTTCATAATTTGAGAGCTGAGGCTGCTACCAGTTGAGCCATGATAGCATGGATTTTTATGCTGGCTTTGATGATGTGCAAACATATCACTCTGTTCAGAGCATTCTTAAAATTTCCCCAAAATCCTTTATTGGGGATGTTTGTCTTCATCCTTTCTTGTCTGCTGGGAAAAGGATCATAGGACCCCGATGGACATAATGGTTTTGTTGGTTTATTCTGGGTTGGTAACCCTTTGGGATAATAATCTGAATGAAATCTTTTTTCTTCTACCTCTGTTTGCCTAAAATGTTCACTTTGTAATGCTGCACGTGACGCGATGCCAAATTACAAATTTATAGACAGCACAATCTATGCAACCCAAACCACCATGGTTCAACATCCGTGAGATCATGTTTACCACAGCTCTGAACCACTATGCTTACAATGTGGTGTGCACACTAAAAAAAAAGGTAGTATTGAGTATATAACCTGTACTACAACACAATATTACATTTTAAATAACAATGATTACGTTTTCAGGTGATACTCGACTTGGCCTCCTGTCAACATGTGAGACGCTGTACAACAGGTCACAGGTAAAGAAAGAACCATGGCTCATATCTGTATTATCAGAGCAACAATATTATCACTTTGTTATTCACACACTTCTTTTAGTGAAGGTCTGGATAAATTATAGCACTGTACTGCAGTTTTTTCATTGCTTTTCATATAAAATTGTTAGGTAATACTGCACAGCACAGTGTGTATATATGTACAGTGGTACCTTGAATTTCGGCCATAATTCATTCCAGAAGGCTGTTCGAGTGCCGTTACCGAATGAATTTGTTCCCATAAGGAATAATGTAAATTAGATTAGTCCATTTCAGACCCCCAAAAAATACACTTACAAAAGCACTTACAATAATACACTTGCATAATTGTTCGAGGTGGGAGCTGTTCGAAACTCGAGGTACCACTGTATATACAGTGGACCCTCAATTTTCGTTCACCTCAAAACTCAAACAATTATTTAAGTGTATTTTTGTAAGTGCTTTTGTAAGTGTATTTTTGGGGGTCTGAAATGACTAATCTAATTTACATTTGTCCTTATGGGAACAAATTCATTCAGTAACGGCACTTGAACAGCATTCTGGAAAGAATTTTTAACGAAAACCGAGGGTCCACTGTATATACAGTGGACCCCCGAGTAACGTAAAAACTTCATTCCAGAAGCCTGCTCAAGTGCCATTACCGAACGAATTTACTCCCTTAAGGAATAATGTCACGTAGGTTAGTCTATTTCAGACCCCCAAAAATACACTTCCACAAGCACTTACAATATTATACTTAGTACATAATTGTACGATTTCCGGGGTGTTCGTTACTCGGGGGTCCACTGTATATACATATATACAGTGGTACCTCGACTTACAATATTTTTTCATTCCAGAATGCTGTTCAAGTGCCATTACCAAACGAATTTATCCCCATAAGAAATGATGTAAAATAGACTAGTCCTTTTAGACCCCAAAATTACACTTACAAAAGCATTTAAAAAAATAAACTTACATAAAAGGGTGAGCTTGGGGACCATCGTAAGTCGAGGTACCACTGTATATGTACAGTGGAACCTTGGCTTACGAATTTAATCCATTCCATGACCTTGCTTGTATCCCGATTTGTCCGTATGCTGAGTCAATATTCCTCATTTAAATTAATTGAAATGGCATTAATTCATTCCAGCGGAATTCCTGCTCTCAGAGGCAGGAAAAATACACTTCAATATAATGCTAATATCAACTCTATGGCTTATTTATCTATCACAATTGATCTAATATGACATAATAAACAATATACAGTGGACCCCGAGTAACGAACACCCCGGAAATCCTACAATTATGTAAGTATAATATTGTAAGTGCTTGTGGAAGTGTATTTTTGGGGGTCTGAAATAGACTAACCTACGTGACATTATTCCTTAAGGGAGTAAATTCGTTCGGTAATGGCACTTATGTCATTACGAATGTCACGAGTGGTGTTGTGTTGTTTGTTGTTAGGTGTATAAGGGCCACTGAAAGATAAGCCTCACATAGTGGTGATGATGGCCGCCAGAGACGGCGGTGTTGTCAGTCGCCCTATATAACTCCAACAACATTGGAGGAGTCAGTTTCGTGCTGTCCTTTTCCTATCGATTAATTGCTTAACTTACTTACTACACTGTTAATGCTACACTTTATTGCTGGCTGGTGCTATAGCCTTTACAGACTCATGCTGCTTTAGTATCGTACATATCGCAGAATCACTGAATCACTGAAGAAGGCACATTCTTCTCTCCCTTCCTCCTCCACTTTGGTACTTTGCTACAATTTCTTTCTTCAATTCTATCGTGTTTGTCACTTTCTTTACCAAAGGGTTGCCACTATGAAGTTTCTTTGGGCCCATGGTGGCTTATTTCACAATCACAATCAATAAACAAGCACTAAACACAATGAATTTATTGCGAAATGTTTGGATGAGCGTGCAGGGTAATGTTCACTCAAGGATAAACAAAGCTAGACTGGCACATGACGCCTGCACGGGGAGGCACACAAGTGCGGACAGGTCTGGTATGACGGCTGAAACTCGGGGCAATGGCCGAAAGTCGGCCATTGGCGAAACTCAGGGTTCCACTGTATATATATATATATATATATATATATATATATATATATATATATATATATATATATATATATATATATATATATATATATATATATATATATATATATATATATATATATATATATATATATATATATATATATATATATATATATATATATATATATATATATATATATATATATATATATATATATATATATATATATATATATATATATATATATATATATATATATATATATATATATATATATATATATATATATATATATATATATATATATATATATATATATATATATATATATATATATATATATATATATATATATATATATATATATATATACACATATATATATACACATATACATATACATACAGTGGACCCCGAGTAACGTAAAACTTCATTCCACAAGCCTGCTCAAGTGCCATTACCGAACAAATTTACTCCCTTAAGGAATAATGTCATGTAGGTTAGTCTATTTCAGACCCCCAAAACTACACTTCCACAAGAACTTACAAAATTATACTTACATAATTGCACGATTTCCGGGTATTGTTAACCGAGGGTCCACTGTATCAGTGGTACCCGACTTACGATATTTTTCATTCCAGAATGCTGTTCAAGTGCCATTACCAAACGAATTTATCTCCATAAGAAATGATGTAAAATAGACTAGTCCTTTTAGACCCCAAAATTACACTTACAAAAGCATTTAAAAATCAACTTACATAAAAGGGTGTGTTTGGGGACCATCGTAAGTCGGGTACCACTGTACATATATATATATACAGTGGACCCCGAGTTCGTAAAACTTCACTCCTTCAAGTGGTAATGGCACTTGAACAGCATTCTGGAATGAAAAATATCGTAAGTCGAGGTACCACTGTATATATATACAGTGGTACCCCGACTTATGATGGTCCCCAAACACACCCTTTTATGTAAGTTTATTTTTTAAATGTTTTTGTAAGTGTAATTTTGGGGGTCTAAAAGGACTAGTCTATTTTACATCATTTCTTATGGAGATAATTCGTTGGTAATGGCACTTGAACAGCATTCTGGAATGAAAAATATCGTAAGTCGGGTACCACTGTATATATATATACAGTGGACCCTCGAGTAACGTAAAAACTTCATTCCAGAAGCCTGCTTAAGTGCCATTACCGAACGAATTTACTGACTTAAGAAATACAGTGGACCCTCGGTTAACGCAAAAACTTCATCCCAGAAGCCTGCTTAAGTGCCATTACCGAACGAATTTACTTCCTTAAGAAATAATGTCACGTAGGTTAGTCTATTTCAGACCCCCAAAATTACACTTACAATATTATACATAAGAACATAAGAAAGGAGGAACACTGCAACAGGCCTGTTGGCCCATACTAGGCAGGTCCTTCACATTCCATCCCACTAACAGAATATTTGTTCAACCTAATTTTCAATGCTACCTAAGAAAATAAGCTTTGATAATTTTATTTACTCATGTGCAATTCCCACTCAAATCCAACCCCTCTCACTCATGAATTTATCCAACCTAAATTTAAAACTACCCAAGGTCCTAGCTTCAATAACCCTACTAGAAAGACTGTTCCACTCATCAACTACCCTATTTCCAAACCAATACTTTACATAAGAACATAAGAAAGGAGGAACACTGCAGCAGGCCTGTTGGCCCATACTAGGCAAGTCCTTCACAATCCGTCCCACTAACAGAATATTTGCTCAACCCAATTTTCAATGCTACCCAAGAAATAAGCTTTGACAATTCTACCCACTCATCGTGAGTCCCACTCAAATCCAACCCTCTCACTCATGAATTTATCCAACCTAAATTTGAAACTACCCAAGGTCCTAGCTTCAATAACCCTACTAGGCAGACTGTTCCACTCATCAACTACCCTATTTCCAAACCAATACTTTCCTATATCCTTTCTAAATCTAAACTTATCTAACTTGAATCCATTATTGCGGGTTCTCTCTTGGAGAGATATCCTCAAGACCTTATTTATATCCCCTTTGTTAATACAAATTTTCCACTTGTATACCTCGATCATGTCTCCTCATTCTACGTCTTACAAGTGAATGTAATTTTAGGGTCTTCAATCTTTCTTCTAAGGAAGATTTCTAATGCTATGTATTAATTTAGTCATTCTACGCTGAATGTTTTCTAACGAATTTATGTCCATTCTGTAATATGGAGACCAAAACTGAACTCGTAATCTAGGTGAGGCCTTACTAATGATGTATAAAACTGTAATATAACCTCTGGACTTCTGTTGGTAACACCTTGATATAAATCCC
>WNWK01032190.1:0-22086 GCA_009830355.1 Cherax destructor
CATTCTATTAAACAGAGTATAGGTTTCTGGCCTTCTACTTGTCACCAATGTCGAGGTTGGGAGACTACACTCTCCGTCTTCGCATTGGCCATACTCGTCTTACGCACGGGTATCTCATAGAGAGGCTCCCTGCCCCTCTCTGTGAGCATTGTCAGGTTCCAGTGTCTGTTCGACATATTCTGTTGGACTGTCCACTTTATCAACGAGCACACAGAATTTACCTCCAACAGTGTTTTTGCTCTGCGGCCCTTTCTTTGCCTTCCCTTCTTGCTGATGGACCCTCCTTTAATCCTGACTCTCTCGTTGACTTTTGACAAACTGACTTACTACACAAACTCTGAAAATTATACCTCTAGCACCTCCCTCAGTCCCTTCTACCTCGATCTCTTGCTACCCTCTATCCCTGTACTATCCACTGTCCTGCTGCACTCCATACCCTACTAATCATCCATCTCCCGCTTAAAATTCATTCTCCCTGCATCCTGTCCTGCCCCACCGTGCTGTATAACCCTTGTGGTTTAGCGCTTCTTTTGATTACAATAATAATAACAATTGATGTTATAAGATGACAACATCAAATCGGCCTTCATAAAAAAACATGACAGCACTCTATAACAGTTGGGAAAATAAAAAATCTGGGTCAGATGGTGCCCTGGTAGACAGTAACTGTAAAAATGGAGAAATAAATGGTGGTGACCTGAAGGGACACAGGAGCTCCAGTGGGAAAACAGGTGTAGACAAGGACACGCACAAACCAATGTTACAAACTAGCAATACCACGGTAGATAGTAAACGGGGGGATGCCCAGGGAAATACTGAAGATAAATTACCAGAAACTGATGAAGGCTCCATTGTTAGCACTAGTGCCAAAGATAGAAACGAGACAGGAACACACCCACTAATAGGGAATACAATGGGGAACAGTCACAAAAAAACAGGGCAAAAGGGAAACCAGGCCTGTGTGAATATTATGCACTTGGTATCTGCAGGCATGGAATATTTGGGAAAACAGATGGAACATGCAAATTATGATCACCCCAGAATATGCTGTCCCCATATGAAAACAGGAAAATGCAACCTCCCGTCCTGTAAGCTTTTCCACCCTGAAATGTGCCACTCATCAGTTCAGGAAAGACAGTGCTATAACTTATATTGCCAGGCATACCACCTAAAGGGTACTAGACGGCACAACATCCAGACCATGAGAAAACCTGGGTAGCCACAGCCACTCCAGAGAGAGGTTTTTTAGTGCCAGGAAGGAAAAAAAGCTGGCAGGAAATGACAGAAATCGTACACCAACTGCAATAATTTCTGGAGTGGAATCACAGTCAATGGCCTCCACTCCAACACAACAGATATTAGTGCCAGGAAAAAAAGACCCCCCCCCTTTCCATACCACCAATCCAACGACATTCATCTTTGCAAATATACAGGGTCTAAAGCCAGCAACAAACAACAAGATACCTTACATTCGTGGACTGCTTGCAGTCAAATGCTGTTTGCAGCGTTCACAGAGACCTACATAAGAGATCACTTGGACAATGAAATATGGATCCCGGGCTACAACCTATACAGATGTGACAGTGAACAGGCAAAAAGAAGGGGGGGTTGGTCTGTATATCAGTCACTTGTATGTTCAGAATTACTAAATATCTCAAATGATGTAGTTGAAGTATTAGCAATAAAGATCGAGAATTAAAACCTGGTCATCGTAGTTGTATAAAAGCCTCCTAATGCAACGTCCCAACAATTCCACGAACAGCTTCTGAAAATTTACCACTGTCTGGAAAATCTTCCAGCTCCTGCCCCCAACATCTTGATCCTGGGGGATTTAAACCTAAGGCAACTAAAATGGAGAAATATTGCAAACAGTGTGGTAGCAGAGATAACACCAGGAGGCAGCTCAGTTGAAAACTCGCACACACATGAACTTTTAAATCTCTGCACCAAATTCACCTTCAAAAAGCAAATAGTAGAGCCTACAAGAGTAGAGAATACACTGGACCTCATCTTCACCAACAATGATCTGATACGAAATGTCATCATATAAAAAACAATATACTCGGATCACAACATAATAGAGGTCCAGACATGTATGCGGGGAGCCCCAGATCGACAAAATGTGATCAGCCGCGAGGGCGCCTTCTCCAAATTCAACTTCAATAACAAAAACATAAGGTGGGACCAAGTAAACCAAGTCCTAAATGATATAAACTGGGAAGATAGCCTAAGCATCACGGATCCTAACCTATGTCTAGAACAAATTAACTCTGTGGCACTTGAGGTTTGCTCAGACAATACCTTAAGGAAAAGATATGGTAAACAGAAAGAGAGCGCTCCTATACAGCGAAGGCGAGAATAACGAGCAACTACAAGAGGCCAATATATCTGAAATACGTAGGGAGACGCTGGTCAGCGAAATAGCAAACATCAAATTAAAACTAAAGGAATCTTACAGGAATCAAGAAACGCGGGAAGAACTAAAAGCCATAAATGAAATTGAAAGAAACCCAAAGTATTTCTTTTCTTATGCCAAATCAGAATCGAGAACAACATCCAGTATTGGGCCCATACTTAAACAGGATGGGTCCTACACAGATGACAGCAAGGAAATGAGCGAGTTACTAAAGTCCCAGTATGACTCAGTTTTTAGCGAGCTGCTAACCAGACTGAAAGTCGAAGACCTAAATGATTTTTTTGAGTGCCACAGAACTTGGCAGATGCATGCCAATCTGACATTACCCTGACGTAAAATGACTCCGAAAAACCAATAAATGACATGCCCATGCACTCCGCTCCAGGCCCAGACTCATGGAACTCCGTGTTCATCAAGAACTACAAGAAGCCCCTATCACGTGCTTTTAACATCCTATGGAGAAGGAGCATGGACACTGGGGTCGTCCCGCAGTTACTAAAAACAACAGACATAGCCCCACTCCACAAAGGGGGCAGTAAAGCAATAGCAAAGTACAGAGCAATAGCGCTAACTTCCCATATCATAAAAATCTTTAAAAGGGTTCTAAGAAGCAAGATCGCCACTCACCTAGATACCCATCAATTACACAACACATTCCGCGTCCAGCACTGGTGGTGTGCGGACGTGTTGGTCAGCCCCTGGTGGTAGCAGTTGGAAATTATATTTTCAGCAAAGATGGCGGACGGCTACCGGCGGCGAGTTAACACAGTATGTGTTGAGTTTATACAAGGAGCTATCTACTCGACGAATACGGATGTGATACTACCTGCGGTTCTTCGCGACACGTACCATGTGACACTTGCAGATCTTTACGGAATTTCCATCAACGGTGCAAAGAGGCTGTTTGTGAAATTTGCAAGCACGGAAGCATATCAAAGGGTGGTGGACGCATATCAGGATCAACGAATGATGGTAAATCCTGGTGTAGAGGTATGCTTACGGGATGTGTCTGCTGTCTACAAATGGATTAAGGTACAGAATATTCCCTTTGAAATGGGACCGGAGGACATCCGGGACATTTTTAAGGTATTTGGTGTCATTCATGCAGTCAATATTGGCAGATGGGCGCAGGGGCTATATGCAGGTCTTTTGGAGGGAACTTATTCAGTAAAAATGACATTGCGCAAGCCCATACCATCTTATGTAATGGTGGATTGTTTCCGTACACAGGTTTATGTGACGTATCAAGGGCAGGTGCGTACATGTAGATTGTGTGGGCAGCCTGGACATCTGGCGGCTGAGTGTGTGAGGAGACGGGAGGATCGACGACGTGGGACTGTCGAACCTGCAGGCAAGAGTGTGGAGGAGCGTAAGGGCGTGGTACTGGAGGATGGTGCCATGGAAAGTCAACCTGAAGGAGGGCAGGGAAGAAGGCAGTGGAGTGAGGAAGTGGAGCAGGCAGAACAGGAAGTGATGCAGAGTCGAGAAGAGCGGAATTTGAAGGATCAGCGGCTGCCTCAGGAGACTGAGGAACAACAGGAGGATGTTCATTGTGTGGTAAATGAGGTTGCTATATTGGAGGATTTGAATGAGATGTTGGGAGGTGAGAGTATGGATTTGGGGAGTGGGGAGGGTGTGGGTGGTGAGGTGGAGACTTTGCTGTCATCTTTGGACCAGATTGAAAGTAGTGGAGCTACAGCGACTGTGGTACAGGTGGATGTGGAGGTCCATAGACAGCAGGAGGATGTAGAGGAGGAAATGGAGAAGGTGGAATCAAGAAAGAGAACTGGGGAGGAGGTGGAAAATGACATCCTCACTCCTGGGCAGAGACCGGGGAAAAAGGTAAGGTCAGAGGTGGTACGTGGTAATGTTGCTGGTATTAGAGGAAATGGTAGTACCAGAGTAAATAAGGAAGTGGTAGGTGATAAAAAGTGTGGTACAGTGGTACCTCGACTTACGATATTAATCCGTCAGAGAGGGCATATCTTAAGCCGAAACAATAGTTACCCAAATCAATTTTCCCCATAAGAAATAATGGAAATAAATTTAATCTGTCCAAGACTTCCAAAAGTAGTTAAATAAAATATTATTTAGAACTTTTTGTCATTAAATAATACACAATTTAATGAAGAATAACTAAATACACATGTAAATATTGTACAATAACATGTCACTTACATTTATTGAAGAGTTGTTGATGTGTGGAGGACGGGAGGAGGAGAAGGTGGAGTAGTATGCTAGTGTTTGGAAGGGAATCCCTTCCATTAACACTGCAGGTACCAAGTTCTTTTCTGGGGTTACTTCCCTTTTTCTTTGAATGCCACTAGGACCAGCTTGAGTCACTGGACCTCTTTCTAACAATAAATCTGTCCAGGGAGCTCTGTGTCTGGCGATTCTTTAACACATCCCTGAAATGACACACCACTGTGTCATTGTACAGGTTGCCAGCACGGCCTGCAACAGCATGGTTAGGGTGATATTAAAGCCTTGCACATCACTCCATTTGGCACAGATCTCCCTAATCCTTGAAGAAGGCACCTTCTTCCATCTCTGTTCCACCTCCTCCTCCTCCTCCTCTGAACCATTGTCCTGACCTCTGGTCTCTTGTTCCAGTTGCTGTTGAAGCTCTTGCAGATCTTCAGTGGTTAGCTCTTCCTTGTGCTCCTCCTCCAACTATTCCACATCCTCACCACTCACCTCTAACCCAATTCCACAATTTCTTCCACAACAGGCTCAGGCTCAGGGTTCTGAGGCTCAGCCCCAAAACCTTCAAAATCCCTTTCTAGGACACAGTCTGGCCACAATTTTCTCCAGGCAGAGTTCAAAGTCCTGGTAGTCACTCCATCCCAAGCCTTACCTATAAGGTTTACACAATGCAGCATATGGAAATGGTTTTTCCAAAAGTCTCTTAGGGTTATATTCATGTCTGTGGTCATATCAAAGCACTTTTGAAACATTGCTTTGGTGTAGTTTTTTAAAGTTGGAAATGACCTGCTGGTCCATGGGCTGGAGGAGAGGAGTGGTATTAGGGGGCAAGAACTTCACTTTGATGAATTTAAACTCCTCCACAATTTTCTCTACCAAGTTTGGAGGATGACAAGGAGCATTGTCCATTATCAGGAGGCACATAAGTGGCAAATTATTGTCCAATAGATATTTCTTCACACGGGCCAAACACGCCATTGAACCACTCTAAGAAAATGTCCTTTGTGACCCATGCCTTTCTGTTAGATTTCCACATCACACACAAGTTAGACTTGCTGACACCGCATCTGCCAAACACTCGGGGATTTTCAAAAAGATACACCAGTAAAGGCTTCACTTTGCAATCACCACTCTGTATAACCCCTGTGGTTTAGCGCTTCTATTTTATTATAATAATAATAATGCAATCACCACTGGCATTAGCACAAAGCATCAAAGTTAGCCTGTCTTTCATAGGCTTATGTCCTGGCTGTGCCTTTTCTTCCTGAGTAATGAAGGTCCTGTTGGGCATTTTCTTCCAAAACAGGCCTGTTTCATCACAATTAAACACTTGTTGGTGGAGGAATTGTTCAGCCTCTATGTACTCCTGGAATTCAGGCACATATTTTTCAGCCGCAATTTTGTCAGAACTGGCTGCCTCACCATGCCTCACAACACTATGTATGCCATTTCGATTCTTAAATTTGTGAAACCAGCCTCTGCTGGCTTTAAATTCGCTCACTTCAGCACTCGTTGCAGGCATTTTCTTAACGAGATCATCATGCAACTGCCTTGCTTTTTCACATATTATTGCCTCCGAAACAGTATCTCCTGCTAACTGTTTCTCGTTGATCCACACCAACAACAACCTTTCCACATCTTCCAGCACTTGTGGTCTGTGTTTTGTGAACACAGATGAACCTTTTGCAACAACAGCTTCCTTGATTTTACGTGTATTTTTCTTGGCCACAATGGTAGCGATGGTAGAAAAGGCTTTACCATACAACCTGGCCAGCTCACTGATACGCACTCCACTTTCATATTTTTCTATTATCTCCTCCTTCAGTTCTATCGTACATGTATTTCTGTTCCTCTTTGCCACAGGCTTACCACTAGGATCTTTCCTTGGACCCATGGTAGCTTATTTAGCAGTTGCAAGCACTAAAAACAGTGGAATAATGACAATATACTGGTATGAATGCGTGGGTGTGGGTGGGTGGTCACTCTCGCTTGTAAACAATAGCACACTTACGCTCCCTGGAGTGCGTGCTCAGCTGGGCGCCACGCGGACACGTCCGGTACGAATGTTACACGAAGCAAACATCGTTACTCTCAATCATTTTTTTTATGTTATAAATATCGTTACTCGAAAATATCGTAAGCTGACAGCATCGTAACACGAAGTATGACTGTACTAAGGTTGGATCAACTGATAAGAATGACAGGAAGCAAGCGAAACAGAAGGGTAAACCAATGCCTTTAAATTCAGGTGTCTAAGTATCAATGTGAATGGCCTCAGGAATGAGGTCAAGCGTAGGTGGGTAGAGGATACCTTATGTAGGTTTAAGATAGACATAGTTTTTTTCCAGGAACATAATTTTCGGAAGGGTAATGAGTTGTTTCTGAAGGGGTTTCAGGTCTTTGTGGGGGGGTCTGCTGGCCTAAAAGGGGGGGGTGGGGGTGAGGGAGGGTAGTCCTTTTGTTTTGGGGTCATGGGAAGAAGGGGGAGGGGGTAAAGTGGTTAGGGTGGATGGTAGATGGGGAGTGGTTAATGTTAGTTTTATTGGGGTTTATATGCCGGTGGTTCCTACTTTGCGTGTGAAGGATAATTTTGTGAGGGAAGAGTTAATTTATGCTTTAAGGGTTTTGCCTCAAGTAGCTATCATAGGGAGATTGGAATTGTATTATTAGACTCAAGGATGTGGAACCGAGGGGTTCGGGGCAAGTTGTGAGGATCTTGCGGGAGGTTTTGTGTGCAGTGGGGGTGGTGGACGTAGTGGGAGGTGGGAATAACCTGGTGGAGTACACGTTTAGTAGGGGTCAGTATGCAGCCCGTTTAGATAGGATATATGTTTCAAAAGTAGTGGCGGTGGAGAAAGTGGAATGCATAGATGTTGGTTTTTCGGACCACAAAGGTGTTTTGGCACAATTAGGGTGGGAGGGGGCAGTGCAGGTGTTTCAAAGTTATTGGAAGCTCAATGTAGGGATGTTGAAGAGGCTGGCGTGGCAGGTGGATTTTGAGGGGTGGTGGAAGGTTTTGTGGGGGGTCGGGGTATTGTTGGGGTGGCAAAGTGGTGGAATGAATGTGGGAAACTTGCCATTAAGGAATTTTTTGAAAAGGTGGGTAGGGAAGATGCGCGATATAGATTTGGGTATCAACGGTATTTAGAGGGGTTATTGAGGGATACTGGAGGTGGAGGGGGGGTAGGGAGTGACGAGAGTTTGGAGGGTATTAGGGTAGCTTTAAGGGATATTCAGAATGATCGGTTTCAAGTGTTAAGAGTCAGGAGTGGCATGGAGGAAGTGTTGTGGGGTGATAAGGCATCGGCGGTGGTTCTGAGGCAATTTCGTAGGAGGAGAGAAGGTATGACAATAGGGTCGTTGGAAGTTGAGGACAGTTTGGGGGGGTATGAGAAGGGTAGGGTTTTAAGTACGACTGTAGCGATGAGTGGGTATGCGGAATTGTGGTATGAGAAAAAATTGATGAGGGAGGAGGGGGATGCTTGTATAGGGGAGGAAGTGTTAAGTAGCATAGAGGAGAGAGTGGTTGGTGAGATGAGATGAGGGAGTTAGGTGGGGTAATTACTGAGGAGGAGGTTTGGGAGGCGGTAAAAGGACTATGTATGGGGAAGACGCCAGGGATTGATGGTTTGCCTGGTGAGGTGTATGTAATGTATTGGGATGTGTTGAGAGAGGTCTTGGTAAAGGTTTTTAATGAAATGAGGGAGGGGGAGGTGCTTGCAGAGTCAGTTAGAACCGGGGTGATGGTATTGGTCCCTAAACGTGAGGGACCTAAGGGTCTTAGGATTATAGAGTAATTGCTTTGATGTGCACAGATTATAAAATTTTTGCAAAGATTTTGGCAAATAGGCTTAAGAGGGGTTTGAAGGGTTGGTTGCATGAGGGGCAATTTGGGATCCCAGGGAGGAGTATGAGAATGGGACATAGGAGGATTAAGGGTTTTATAGAAGATTGTGGTGAAGGAGGTGTGTTCGGTTTGGATTGGGCTATGGCTTATGATAGGGTGCATAGGGGAGCATTGTTGGAGATTTTGAGGAGACAGGGTTTTGGTGAGGAAATAGTGGGTTGGGTTCGACTTTTATATGCTGAGGCCTTGCTTAAGGTACAAATTAATGGCAGGATTAATTGGGCAGTAAGTATGGGTAGAGGTATTCATCAGGGGTGTCCTTTATCTCAGATCCTTTTTGTATTTTTGCAGGACCCTTTTTTCGGTTGGTTGAGAAAGGGGAGCAAGGGAGGGGGAGGGTGGGGGGTGCAGGGCTGAAATAATAGGTTACGTAGATGATACCACGTTGTTGGTAACATCGAGTGAATGTTTACGATGGATCAGTGATTTGGTGGCGAGGTTTGGTAAGGTGACGGGCATGAGTGTTAACAGGAGTAAATCGGTTTTGTTAGAGGTAGGAAGTTGGATAGGGGGAGCGTTGGGGGTAAGGGAGGGATGGTCTTGCATTGAGGAGTTGAAAGTTTGTGGTATAGTGTTTTGTGGTAACCTAGTAAGGGCAAGGGAGGTGAATTCTAGGGAGGTGGTAGATAAAGCTTTGGATAGGATGAAGGGTTGGGGGGTGAAGGAGGTAACTTTATTACAAAGAGTTGTTGTGGTGAATGTATTAGTATACAGTAAGTTATGGTTTAGGGGGGCAGTTTTACCTTTGTTGGAGGGGATGTTTGTAAAGAGGTTGGAAAAGGGAGTTTATAATTTTGTGTGGGGATTCGGTAAAGGTACGAGCGAGTAGGTTGGATAGGGTGGGTGTAGGGAAGGGGGTAGTGAGGGGAGAGGAAACTTTCTCTTTGTATGACTGGAAGAGTATTTGGTGGTGGTTTAGGAAGGTTAAGGTTCGACCAAGTGTTTGAGAGGTGGGTTTTAAGTTTTTGCATGGGATTTTGGTAGCGAAGAGTCAGCTTTTTATGATGGGTATGACAAATAATGGGGAGTGTGATAAATGTGGGGAGTGGGAGACGGCGTTTCATGTGGTGTATTTTTGTAGGGACATGGGAAAGGTGTGGGATTGGGTAGGGGGGGGTGTTGAATTTGATTGGTGTTAGGGGTGTGTCTGTGTTGCGTGCTTTAAGTTTAGATATGGGTGATTACTCGGAAAGTGTGCGCAGGGCAGTGATGTACATTGTTTTGGATTATATTTTCGTGTTTTGGAGTATGAGGAGTTTGGAGGTGAGGTGGTGGTCAAAGCTTTGGCTGCCCTAATTTTTAGAACAAAATGTAGGAATAGGGAGATTTATGGGGGGAGTTGGGAGAGTTTTTTCCGTCAGCGTATAGAGTTTTGACAGTGGAGGGGTTGTTGAGGTTATTTTAGTGTGGGTGGGGTGTACGGGATGTGTTGGTAGGTGTAGGGAGGGGGTATAGCTGTAGTTCTTAGGGGGGGTTTGGTTTCCTTCTGTTTTGGCTGTGTTCCTGTGGACATGCATGTGTGTTGTTTGGTGTTATGCAAGGAATCCCGGTATGTTTTTATAAGGTTCAGTTTCAAGCCTTATGTGTTGAGATCTTGGTACGGTGTTTGAGGTAGTATAGGCCTCGGTTTTGTTTTGTTTACTTTACCCTGTATGGTGAAGTGTTATGAGATGTTTGGTTTGTTGTTTTGTCAAGTGTGAAAGGATGGAATGTGTGGGAAGGGGAAGTTTTATGGTTGGGTTAATATTTTGTAGCAATTAGAGTGAATGGTTTGTTGTGAGTTGTTTTGAAGCCTTTATGTTTAGGGTTTAATGTACGGCTTTTATGTTGTGTATGACTACTAGTGATCAGTTGATCCTTTATTTTGTGAGAGCCTATAATGTTTTTTTGGCTCGGGTTGGGTGTGTGGTATGTTGAAACATTTTGTTGTTGGTTAAAGCCAATTTTTTTTTTTGGGTGTAATAACCAGGTGTGGTGGATGTTGTACTTTTTAGGTTTTATTGAGCAGATTTCATCTATTTTTGTGGGTGTTGGAGTTAAACTGTTTAGTTGTAAGTTGATAATGAGAATGTATTGCACTGTCATGAATAAATACACCTTTTGGTGTCTGATGCTCGATTTTGAAGTTTGCTATTGTCTGATGTTAGGATGATATTTTGGTTTTGGTTTATGATGTTCTTTAACATTGTTAAAGTAAAGTTACGTTTTGAATGAGTTCAAATTTTACTATGCAAATTTGTTTGGTTTTTGTTATATTCGGTTCAGTGTATGTTATAATGTATGTAAGTTTGTTTAATAAAAAAAAAAAATACACAACCCAGGGCAGCATGGGTTTAGAGCAGGTCGCTCCTTTCTGTCCCAACTACTGGACCACTACAAGGTTCTGGATGCTCTAGAAGACAAACAAAATGCAGATGTTATTTACACAGACTTTGCAAAAGCCTTTGACAAGTGTGTGACCATGGTGTAATAGCACACAAAATGCGTGATAAAGGAATAACAGGAAAAGTGGGTAGATGGATCTATAATTTCCTAACAAGTAGAACACAGATTAGTAGTCAACAGAGTAAAGTCTGAGGCGGCTACAGTGAAAAGCTCTGTTCCACAAGGCACAGTACTCGCTCCCATCCTGTTCCTCATATCGGACATAGACAGGGATATAAGCCACAGTGCCTTGTCTTCCTTTGCAGATGACACCCGAATCTGTATGACAGTGTCCACCGTTGAAGACACTGCAAGACTCCAAGTAGACATAAACCAAATCTTTAAATGGGCTGCAGAAAACAATATGAAATTCAATGGTGAAAAATTTCAATTACTCGGATATGGAAAACGTGAAGAAATTAAAATTTCATCGGATTACAAAACAAATTCCAACCACACAATAGAGCAAAAAACTAATGTCAAAGATCTGGGAGTGATCATGTCAGAGGATCTCACCTTCAAGGACCATAACACCTTAGCAATCGCATCAGCTAGAAAAATGGACAGGATTGATAATGAGAACCTTCAAAACCAGGAATACCAAGCTATGTTGACACTTTTCAGGTCGCTTGTTCTATCTAGGCTGGAATATTGCTGCACACTAACTGCCTTTCAAGGCAGGTGAAATTGCCGACCTAGAAAATGTGCAGAGAACCTTCACGACACGCATAATTGCGATAAACCACCTCAATTACTGGGAACGCTTGAAGTTCCTAAACCTGTACTCCCTAGAATGCAGGCGGGAGAGATACATTATTATATACACGTGGAAAATTCTTGAGGGATTAGTACCAAACTTGCACACGAGAGTCACTCCCTACGAAAGCAAAAGACAACACTAAGTGTCAGGGGCCCAAGACTGTTCAACTGCCTCCCAGCATACATAAGGGGGATTACCAACAAACCCCTGGCTGTCTTCAAGCAGGCACTGGACAGGCACCTAAAGTCGGTACCTGACCAGCCAGGCTGTGGTTCGTACGTTGGACTGTGTGCGGCCAGCAATAACAGCCTGGTTGATCAGGCTCTGATCCAACATGAGGCTTGGTCACAGACTGGGCTGCAGGTGCGTTGACCCCTGGAACTCTCGCCTTGAAGTGCTTGTCTATCTTAGTGTCAGTTGAGAAGCACCTTGAAGGTGACTCGGGTAAATACAGTAGGGCCCCGCTTTTCGGCGTTTTGCCTTTTGGCGTTCCGTTCATACCGTGAGTTCAAATTATGAGCAAAACTTTTGTATACGGCGAGCGGTCTTTCAGATATGGCGCGCGCCACCCGGTTTGTTCACATTTTCTGTGAGCACATCTCTATTATGTAATAATCACTCTTGGGCACATTAAATGTCTTATTTTACGTTAATAGAGACATTTTCATTAATCCATCTGTGATATTTTCTTCAAAATTATTTAAAAAACACGTTACATAGCATATAAACATGATACACCCACATAATAATAATAATAATAATAATAATAATAATAATAATAATAATAATAATAATATCTTTATTTACTACAAGTACATGTACATGGTATACAGGCCTAGCTGACATCAGTGACATACTACTATATAGAAAGTCCCTTGTTATGCTGAGCATTTCGGGCAGATTAGGTCAGTGTCCTAGGATGCGACTCACACTAGTCTACTAACACCCAGGTACCCATTTTACTGATGGGGAACATAGACAACAGGTGTAAAGAAACACGCCCAATGTTTCTGTCCTGGCTGGGAATCGAACCCAGGCCCTCGCCGTGTGAAGCGAGAGCTTTAGCCACCAGACCACCGAAGTGGCTAGTTTATTGTGCCACCCCATATCCATCCTGTGTAAGGTAGCGCAAGATAATATGGATACACAAAAGGCCTAGGCACTAGGCCGCAAAACTACATTTCACTTATCTGTTACAAGCAAATTTAGGAAATTTCCTTAGTATAACTGGTATCTTATTTTCATTAATAAGATATCTTGACATGTCACATAGGTTATTATACTGTCTATCTCTATATTCCTCAATAAGTGGACAATTAAGCACAGTGTTCAAGACAGTGACCATATGCCTGATCACATAATTTGCATTTAGTTTGATCATCATCTGTGTCTCCCAAACTGTCAGAAGTATCTGTAGCCAAGCCTAAGCCTGGCCACTACAACATCAGTCAGTCTGTTCACATTGCAAGTTGCTCCATAAACATGCCCATCTATGCTCACGTTATCATGAGCACAGATAGGCACGTTCATGGAGATTAGATTTTTAGATTTTGCCACCGAAGAGGCTAGTTTATTGTGCACTCCATATCCATCCTGTGGACGGTAGCGCAAGAGCATATGGATACACAAAAGGCCTAGGCACTAGGCCCCAAAGGGGTTAACAATTGTACATTTGGGTTTATATCTATATTTCAATTATCTGTTGCAAGCAAATTTAGGAAATTTGCTTAGTACAATTAGTATCTTATTTCATGAATAAGATATCTTGACATGCCACATAGGTTATTATACTGTCTATCTCTATATTCCTCAATAAGTGGACAATTCAGCACATAGTGTTCAAGACAGTGACGACCATATGCCTGATCACACAATTTGCATTTAGTTTGATCATCATCTGTGTATCTGCCAGAAGTACTTGTAGCCAAGCTTAAGCCTGGCCACTACAACATCAGTCAGTCTGTTCACATTGCAAGTTGCTCCATAAACATACTTATCTACGTTCATGTTATCATAGTGGGTTATAGATCTACTCAGGCTTTTAACTGCATTCCTATAGCTATCATTTTCATTATTTCTCTCTAATATTATTCCTAATTATGGGAATGTCGGAAGAATCAAGTTTTCTCTAGTCAAACACTGAGGGATAACTGTAGAAAAATATTCCTTTCGTATGCCTTCACTCTATATATAGCTATTCACGACCCTTATGGGTTTAGCACTTCTTTTTTATGATGATAATAATAATATCATTAACTCTAAAAATAGTGTGGTGCATGAGAATGGGAGTGTTGCTGTTTGTTTATTCTGTACTAACTTGTACAAAATGTAAGAGTATTTGTATTGAAGTAATTATTATAATAAAATTTATTTTGAGGTAAAAGTTTCACAAACTCTTACAAATGTACGTGAATGAAAACTAAGTCTGAAGACTACCTTATTGTAAAAGTTTCTTTCCTCTCTCCTTCTCCTCCCTCCCCCTCTCCTTCTCCTCCTCCCTCCCTCTCTCCTTCTCCTCCTCCCTCCCTCTCTCCTCCTCCCTCTCTCCTCCCCCTCCATCGCTCCTTCTCCCCCTCCCTGTCTCCGTCTCCCCCTCCCAGTCTCCGTCTCCCCCTCCCTGTCTCCGTCTCCCCCTCCCTCGCTCCTTCTCCTCCTCCCTGTCTCCGTCTCCCCCTCCCTCGCTCCTTCTCCTCCTCCCTCTCTCCTTCTCCTCCACCCTCCCTCTCTCCTTCTCCTCCCTCCCTCTCCTTCTCCTCCCTCCCTCTCCTCCTCCTCCCTCTCTCCTTCTCCTCCCTCCCTCTCTCCTTCTCCTCCCTCCCTCTCTCCTCCTCCTCCCTCCCTCTCTCCTCCTTCTCCTCCCTCCCCACCTCTCTCCCTCTCTCCTCCCCTCCTCGTAACGCCAGTAATACCTATACTTCTATTTTTTAATAATTTTTGATCTCCTTTCAACCAAAAAAATATAAACTTCGCTTATAAATACATTGAAAACAACATACAACAGATTTTTCCTGTAATATATTTGTTAGTCGCAAATTATTTTAGCGTAAGGTTGATAAAGTCATACGTCTGGCAGGGAGCATCTGGGGGGTACTGCAGCTCTACAGTTTCTAAGGTCATTCGCTGCCCAGCCTTCGTTGTGGTAGGGTGCGCTGTACTGGAGCTCTGGTGGCGAAACAGAGCAACTTTATTTTCTACAAGATGGCGGAGAGCTACAGGAGGAGAGTCAATACTGTTTGTATAGAGCTGCTCCAAGGGGCTGTATACCCTACCAATGCTGATAGTAATAGTTTATTGTGACAAGATACAAAGATTTACAATGGGTTATGAGATTACAAGAGGTGTACATGCCAAAAGCCCCTAATATGCAGAGCATTGTGGGCAGACTTAAAAATTAACTTAAAACTAAATGGTAAGAATTATAGTAAACAGTTTACAATATAAGTATAGTTTAGTATTTAAGCTATGAAATTTGAACACAATTTGAAGATGACATTTTTGAAACAGTTTTATAATTTGGATCATTTACAGTTTTATATGTCTAGATAATAAAATTATTAAATCAGATTAAACAAATTAAATACATAATTTGTTGCAATAACAGTTTATATGGTCATTAGATGAGTTACAAGGAGCACAAGGGTACATGAGAATGGATTTCTTTATATTAGGTTGTATTAATTATAACAGGTTTATACATTATGAGGTATAAGTTTCAACATTTGTACTAGATTGGTTTGATAAATTATTTTTCTTTGAGCAATTATGTAAGGGGTATCGAGGCTAGGGGAGTAACACAGTGAATAATGTTATTGAGGCAGTGTAAAGCTATTTATGTAACTTTGTAGGTAATGTAAAGTAGTGGTGTATTAGTTTTTTGGGCAATTTTTTGTTTATGTGTTTTTTTTTTTTTTTTTTTTTTAAGCAGAGTTTTGAATTGATGTACACCCCGGAGGATTAGCCACCCAGGATAACCCAAGAAAGTCAGTGCGTCATCGAGGACTGTCTGTCTTATTTCCATTGGGGTCCTTAATCTTGTCCCCCAGGCTGCGACCCACACCAGTCGACTAACACCCAGGTAGCTATTTGCTGCTAGGTGAACATGACAACAGGTGTAAGGAAACACGTCGAAATTTTTCCACCCGCCGGGAATCGAACCCGGGCCCTCCGTGTGTGAAACGAGAGCTGTAGCCACCAGACCACCGGGCCAACTAAAAAGTATGGATGTCTTGTATGGTGAGTAAGTTCAGACTTTTGAATATTGGTGAAGTATGTTGTCTAGAATGGGAATTTATCATCATTCGGACTGCAGCCTTTTGTTGTGTTATTAATGGTTTGAGGTGATTTATTGTTGTTGAGCCCCATGCACAGATTCCATAGGTGAGATAGGGGTAAATGAGTCAGTGATAAAGGGTGCCCCGTGGCCTGATCACTAAAGCTCTCGCTTCACACGGCGAGGGTCTACGTTCGATTCCCAGCTCAGGTAGAAACATTGGGCGTGTTTCTTTACACCGGTTGTCTATGTTCACCCATCAGTAAAATGGGTACCTGGGAGTTAGTCGACTGGTGTGGGTCGCATCCTGGGACAAGGACCTAATTTGCCCGAAATGCTCTGCATAACAAGGGGCTTTCTATATACTAGTAGTAGTATGTCATTGATGTCAGCTAAGCCTGTATACCTTGTACATGTACTTGTAGTAAATAAAGATATTATTATTATTATTATTATTAAAGGAAAGCTCGTTGTGGAACATAGTACCTTATCTTGGATAGTATTCCTACGGTCTTGGAGACTTTCTTGGAAATTTCTTGTATATGTGTCTGAAATTTGAGGCCACTGTCAAGGTGGATTCCTAAGAATTTTCCCTCTGAGTTTTGTGACGTGATCCGTTTGTCATTATGTTAAGTGGAACATTTGTAGCTCTGTTCCCAAACTGAATGAAATAGGTTTTGTCAACATTGAGAGTAAGCTTGTTAATCATCCAGGTAGATATTTTCTGTAATTCAGCATTTACAGTGTTGGCTAGTGTGACTGGGCATGGGTGAGAGAAGACGTATGTAGTGTCATCTGCAAATTGTATGGGTTTAAGTAGCAAAATGCATTTGGTAGGTCGTTTATGTAAATGAGAAAGAGAAGTGGGCCAAGAACACTTCCCTGTGGGACACCAACTAATTGTTTGTGTGGAAGTTTGCTCCATTTGTGGACACATATTGGCTTCTGTGGCTAAGGTATGACTTTAGGTAATTAAGGGAGTGCCCTCTTATACCATAGTGTGATAATTTTAAGTGTAACAGATCATGGTCAACTGTATCAAAAGCTTTACGTAAATCAATGAAGATTCCCAGTGGGATTTCTTTATTTTCAAAAGCAGTGTATATTATTTGTAGCATGTGTATGATTGCATCATTTGTTTTTATTAGGCCTGAAACCAAACTGACAGGGGTTGAGTATGTTGTGGGAGATGAGGTAGGAATAGATTTGCCTATGAATTAACTTTCAAAGATTTTGGAGAGAAGGGGTAAGTTAGATATTGGCCTATAGTTATTTAGGTCTGTTTGATCTCCTTTATGTATGGGGGTAACCCTCGCTATTTTGAGTATTGATGGGAAGGTGGAGGATTCAATGGATTTGTTAAGGAGTGTTGCAATAATTGGTGATAGTACTTGAGAAGCTTTTTGTATATAAAAGGTGGTAAGTTATTTAGATCTCCTGCCTTGTTTTTTAATGTGTTAATAACAAGCGAGACTTCTGTTGGGTTGGTCGGGGCTAAGAATAGTGTATTCGGGTAGCTTCCAGTGAGGTAGGCGTTAGGTGGAGTGTTTGAACTTGGGATTTTGCTTGCCAACTTTTTTCCTAAGAAAAGATTTAGTCTGTCTGCTGTTTCAGTTGGTGGGAGCAGGGGTTCATCTAGGTTTGTCAGTTTGATTATGTTTCTGGATATTTTTTTTAGTTCCTAGAATTTCAGATAGGGTTTTCCAGGTCTTTTTCATATCACCTCGTAAGTTATTTAATATGTTCTCATAATACAATTTTTTTGACCTTATCAGGCTGGTTAGGTTTGATGAGTAACGTTTTGTTTGTTCTCTTGGTATTTGACCCATTCTGTACTGTTTTTCATATAGGTGCTTTATATTAATGGATTTGAGAATGCTGGGTGTTAGCCAGGGATTGTTTAGTCTCTTTGCTGTGATCTGTTTAGTTTTTTTAGGGCAATGCATGTTAGAGGTATTGGGCCTTTTTTAAAAAATTATTAATACACAAGTCAGTATCTGTATAGGTGTCTAACTCGGTTTGGCAGTCTGTTTGACATAGCTGTTATGAAGTTATTAATAGCTGCCTCATTATGTAGTCTGAAGGTAACTTTAGTAGTCTCTTGGGGTAATTTACCTAGTTGGTTATGAGAAAGGTAGGGTAGTGGTCTGTCGTATTATCTGTGAGTATGCCTGATTTTAGAGGGGATATGGTGTTAGTCCAGATGTGGTCTAATAGGGAGGCACTAGTCTCAGATTCTTGTTCTACTGTTGGTAGAAGAAAGCAGTTGCTCATAGTGTTTGTGAATTCAGTTACTTGTGGGTCCTGATCTTGTAGGAGATTGATATTGAAGTCTCCTGTTAGTATTAAGTGGTCTTTGTTCATGTGTGCATCAGTAATCATACTTCCTAATTTTTCACTAAATTGGCTAATATTTGATTGTGGCACTCTGTAGGTGTTTATCACTGTGAGAGGGTTTTGTAGGTATTTGGATTTAAACTTAGCTATTAAATATTCTCCATGTTCATCTCTTGTACAAGTATTGTTGATACATTCAAGCTGGTCTGAATGTGCCACTCCCTTGTTGGTCTGGCCTATAGTTGTGTATTGCTGTATAACCAGGAATGGCATAGTTATCTGTAATATTAGTATTTGGTTTTAGCCAGGTCTCAGTGAGAGCAATGATGGACATACTGGCCTGCAGGGAATTTAATAATGCTATGAGGTCATCGCAATGCTTGCTTAACGATCTGATATTGTAGTTAGACAGTTATGTTATTAACATACCGGCGTACATTCTCCATTAGTAGTGCCTTTGCTTGTTCTGCTGTGTAATACTTAGTTGTTAGGGTCATGTAAGTCATTTAATAAGAGGTTAATGTCAGGATCAATGTTTGGAATCATAAGAATGAGTGATTCTATAATTAGGCTTGAGAATATAACAATACAAAAGAGTTCTTGGCACGTGAATTTGTACCTTAGTTATTTTTAAAAATGCAAGTAAATGAACTATGGTAGTTATTCTAAAGCTAGAAATAAAGGAGCTAGGGAATATAATAGTAAACAATGAAAGTAAAACAATTTAGCACCTGAGTTAGCACCTTAATTATTTTAATAAAAATTAATACAAGAACTGTGGCAGTTAGTTAATTTTAAAATAAAGAAACTAGGCAATAAACAATGAGTAAAACACTAACACCTGAATTAGCACCATAATTATTTTTTTAAAGCTTAGAGTAAAGGAGTTACTGGATGCAAGGCAGTATACTAGGTATTGATTTGTTAAGAACTATTTCAAGAGAATATATATATGGGGACTAAGTTAAATGGACACAGTAAGTACGATATAAAATGAATTTAGAAGTAAGATTTGAGTTATAGAATTAATTTAGAAGTAAGATTTGATTTATAGCACAAAGTTTAAGAAAGTAATAGCACTAAAAGAAAAGTACATAGTATATGAGGTAGTTGGTACTAGCTAGTAGAAGTTAGTACCAAGAATTGCACTAATAATGTAGTAGGAACATACACTAATACACCACACACATATAATGTGTTGAGGACACTTGGCTAATCAGTAATGGTAATGTCAGCTTGTCTAAGGAAGTGGAGAGATCACGTTCGTTTGAAATAGGAAATTGCTGACCTGTTGATGCTTTTCGAACTAGTATTTTCCCATCACGAGTGAAGCACTGATGGAATTTGTTCTCCAGTTTAAGTTTTCTCAACCTAAACAAAAGGTTTTGACATTTCCTAGTTAGGCACTCGTTGATGTACACTCCATTTTTCTTTCTAGTTGCTGCTTGAATTAGGTCCTTTTTTGTATCATATGAATGAAGTCTGATCATAATACTATGTTTACCTTGTTTTTAGTAATCGTGTTTCTTTGATTTCATTACTTTGCACATTAACTCGTAGGTGGTCTTGTAATATGTTGATAGCAGTTTCCTTGCACTGGTTTTGAGCTGTCTCTGGGAATGTGATTGCTGTTTATTATAACTGCATCAGTTATTCTTCTACCCGATTCTACGAGACACGTATGGTATCTCTGCTGTGGACATATACAGAGTATCGTTGAATGGAGCAGCAAGGATATTTGTAAAGTTAAACAATAGCAGCGCTTATGAGAAGCTAGTGGACACCGATGTTTCGACCCACTATTTGTGGATAAAAGTTAGAAATGTCCCCTATGAGGCAGATGTGAAGGAGGTATTTCAGCAGTATGGAGTCATCCAGGCCATAACGGTGGGCCGGTGGGCCCAGGGTATCTACGCCAGTATGCTGGAAGGCTCATTCTCCATTAAAATGTCACTAAGGAGACAGATTCCCTTGTATGTGATGCTGGAGATGTTTCATACCCAAGTGTACGTTACATATGCTGGGCAACTGAGGACGTGTAGACTGTGGGAGGACAGGTCACATTGCGGCATCTTGTGACAGAAGAAGAGACTTGCAACATTATGAACATGCTTTTGATGCTGGGAATGCAGCAGGAGGTGGGAAGAGAGTTGTCAGGCAGATGGAGGCAGCTGTGGAAGTCTGGGGGAAAGTGGAGTGAGGCGTCGGAGGCTGTGAGGAGGTGGTGACAACCTTGCCGACAGGTGGAGCAGGGTTCGGATGGAGCCAGTGGAGGGGCCCATCTGGGGTGAGTGATGTTCCCAGGACCTCTTTGGTTGATCTGTGTAGAATCTTGGATAGCCCTGGAACCGAGGATTTGTGTGTGAGGGAATAATGTTGTTCCGGAGGATGTGGTAATCAATGTGCAGAGTCAGGGGAGGGCCCTCCTATGGTGTCTAAGACTGTGGGGGTGTATAGGGGAATGATGATGGGAATATGGAGTATTGGATGAGTCCGTAAAAGGCCCAGTGGAATAAGTGAGGATGATGATTGCCCCCTGGTCAGAGGTCATGGAAAAGGCCTGGGTGGAGGTGGCTGGGGTGGGAAGGGAAGGCAAGGGAAGAGCCTGGTGGCGATGGAAAAGGGAAAGAGGATTGGGGGAAAGATCAAAAGGAAATTCCACCCTGGGTATGTTGAAACACCCGAAGCAGAGGGAAACCCCGATGAGGCTTTAAAGTGTTTAGACATGAACGTAAATGGCCTCCACACGGAGGTAGAGAGAAATGGGGAGAAGTGACTTTGAGACTTTTGAAAGTGGATGTGTGCTTCCCTTCAGGAGCACAATTTTAGGTGGGGAGAGAGTTGAGGTTGAATGGTTATGAGATGTACGCTGGTAGTTCCGAGAATGTCAAGGGTGAGGTTGTGATTGGTATATGTTCGTTCAGCCCTTTTCGGTTGAAAGTTGAAAGCGGGGGGGAGGATAGTCGGGTGGAGGGGATGTGGGGAGATGTACAGGTTTGTTTTATTGGTGTACATGCGGTGGTAAGCAGTCGTCAGGTAAAAGGGGGAATTTGTCAGGAAGGAGCTAGTTTATGCGCTATGGGCTGCCCTTGGTCACGATGTTGCAAGGGATTAGAATTGTCATACGGAGGAAAGAAAGTAGAATCTAGGGGAGGGTGGTTGTGTTCTGGGGTGTTTGCGGGAGGTGTTGGGGGCGATTGGGGTGGTAGACGTCTAAGGGGTGAGGGTGGAATTCGAGCAAACGTTCTTTCGTAGGGTTATGCTGCGAGGCTTGATAGGATCTGTTTCTGGGGATGTTAGGGTGGGCAATGTGGTTGTGTAGACGTGGGGTTTTTAGATCATCGTGGTGTTTTAGTTGATCTTCAGTGTGAGGGAGGGTGGTGGTGTACCAAAGTTATTGGAAGTTAAATATCCATTTGTTACAAAAGGGGTTTGGGGATCAAGGATCTTTTGCTGTGTGTGGAAAGGGGTGTGGGGGGAGGGAAAAGGGGGGGGGGGGATATAGTAGCATGGTGGTCTGTGAGGCGAATGGCAATAAGCTAATATTATCAGAGGGGGGGAAGAGGATGCAGGCTGAGGTTTGGTTTAGAATCTTTGGGGGGTCAGTTGAGGGAAATTTAAGGGGGGGGAGGGCGATCGCAGGAGGAATAAAGGGGTTACGGGAACGGGGTTAAAAAAATTCAAAAGAAAGGTTTCAGGCGATCAGGGTGTGTAGTGGGCTAGAGTTTTGTGAGGTGACAAACCGTCGCATGGTGTTGCAAAGATTT
>WNWK01032191.1:0-22085 GCA_009830355.1 Cherax destructor
TTTTCCCCCACAACTACACACATTTAATATGGTTTTGGGTGCACGGTGGACAAACAGAATGCAGATGTAGAATACACAGACTTTGGAAAGCCTTTGAAATTGCGATCATGGTGAATAGCACAAAAAATGGTGATAAAAAATAACGGGAAAAAGTGGATAGAGGATTTTTAACTTTCAACCAATAAAACACAGAGTAATAGAAAGCTTGTCGCAGGTTAGAAAAAGCACTTTTCCCAAAGGCACAGTACTGCCCCCTTCACTTTGCCACCCTCCCGACAGACAGCTGTTTTCCCTTTTGTTGACGATACTAGAACTGGCATAAACTGTCATCCATTGAGGACTATGGAAATATCCAAGGGATATAAACCGATTTTTCCCAAGGGGACAGAAAGCAATATGAAGTTTTAAAGGCAAATTTCAGTTACTCCACTAGGGAAAACTTGGGAAATAAAAGATAGGAGTAAAAAACTTTTTTCAACCAAAATAGAGGGAAAACTAGTGTGGGGACGGTTTGATGTCAGGGGATCTCGGTTTCAAAGATCTAACAATGCCATTATCACATTCTAAAATGATATGATGGATAATGAGAACCTTAAAAACAAGAGATGTTTAGCCAATGATGATTGTCTCAAATCCTTGTTTTCAAAACGGAATATTGCTGTACATAACGGCCCCTTTCAAGGCAGGTAAAATTGCATATCTGAAGAATATATGGGAACCCTTTTATGCACTAAAAGACAGTCAAGCCCCTCAAGGGGACTTATTTGAAGCCCCTGGACCACACCTTGGGCCGAAGACGAAAGAACATTAAAATTTACAAATGGAAAATTTGGGGGACAGTCCCAAATCTGCACAGGGAAAATCACGCCCCATGAAAGAAAAACACTGGCAGGTAGGGGTCACCCCCCCAATGAAAGGGGGGTGCCAGAGTACGCTAAGAAAACACAAAGTGTCAAGCCCAAGATTGCTCAACTGCCTTCCAGCATACATAAGGGGGTTACCAAGAGGCTCCCATCTGTCTTCAAAAGGGAACGGGGGAGATACCTAAAATATAGGGAAAGCTGGGGTGTGGTTCATACGTTAGTTTTTGCGGCCAGCAGTAAAACCCGGGTATCAGGCTCCCATCCACCCGGGCTTGGTCAGGGCCGGGGCCCTGGGGGCGTTGACACCGGTTCCCCCCAGTTAGACTCCAAAAAGCAATGAACTTTGGGTTGATACCACTGGTCCAGGAGTTTGTGGTTATACCATTTTGGGTCCGGGGAGCTTGTTTATAAAATCTAGGTCCAGGAGGTGGTTGACACCATCTGGGCCCAGGGCTATGACTGACACTACTAGGACCACGAATATGTGGTTGATACCATCGGGGTCAAGGGCTAGGGGTTGACCCACCTGGTCAGGGCTGTGACTGACACCATCTAGGGTCCAGGAGCTAGTGAGACACCATTTGGCCCAGGAGCTAGTGTTACACATCTAGGTCCAAAAGCTAGTGGTTGACACCATCTAGGCCCGGGAGTAGTGCGCCCATCTGGGCCCAGGGTAGGGGCTGACACCTCTGGGTCCAGGAGCGGGGTGACACTATTAGGTCAAGAGTGTTTGACACCATAGGTCCAGGGGCTATGAACCCATCTAGGCCCAAGAGCTATGGTTGACACCATTGGCCCAGGAGCTGTGGTTGACACCACTAGGGTCAAGAGTAAACAAGGTTCAAGGTGTTTCAGGTCCTTTTGTGTATAGAAAAAATAAGATAAGATAAGATGTTTTTTTGGTTTTTTTAACCCCAAAATTAGCCCCCCAGGAAAACCCCAAGAAAGTCAGTGCGTCATCGGGGACTTCTGCTTATTTCCATTGGGGCCAATTTTGTCCCCAGGATGCACCCACACCAGTCGACTAACAACCCAGGTACCTATTTGCTGCTAGGTGAACATGAAAACAGGTGTAAGGAAACACGTTGAATTGGTTTTGGTTGATCTGTGGTAAATTTTGGTAATTTGTGTTGAAATTGGTTTGTGTTGATAGTGTGGTAATATTGTGTTGATATGTGGTAATATTGTGTTGTTGTGGTAAAATTTTGTTATATGTGTTTTGTGTTGAACTGTGGTAATATTTTTGAACTGTGGTAATATTGTGTTGATACGTTAATATTTGTGATACTGTGGTAATATTGTGTTGATAATGTGGTAATTTGTGGAATATTGTGTTGAAAGTGTGAAATTTGTGTTGATATGTGGTAATATTGTGTTGATATGTGGTAATATTGTTTGACTTTAATATTGTGTTTATACTGTGGTAATATTTTGGTAATATTGTGTTGAAAAGTGGAAAAATTGTGTTGATATTGGAATATTGTGTTGATTGTGGTAATATTGTGTTGATACTTGGTAATTTTGTTGATTTGGGAATTTGTGGAACTGTGGTAATATTGTGTTAATGTGGTAATATTTGTTTAATGTGGAATATTGTGTTTTATAGTGGTAATTTTTGGATATGTGGAATATTGTGGGTTTTGTGTTGAAATGTGGAAAAAGTGTTGATATGTGGTAATATTGTTTGATATGTGGTAATATTGTGTTGTTGTGTTGAACTGTGGTAATATTGTGTTGATACTGTGGTAATTTGTATTGATTGTGGGTTTTGTGTGAACTGTGGAAATTGTGTTGTCTGTGGGAATATTTGTTGATACTGTGGTAATATTGTGTTGTACTGTGGTAATATTTGTTTTTGGTTAAATGTGGAATAGTGTTGGTTCTGTTGTAATATTTGTTGATCTTGGTAATATTGTGTTGGTACTGTGGTAAATTTTTTTTTTGTGTTGATCTGTGGTAATTTTTTTTGTGGGTTTTTTTTGGGTCTGTGGTAATATTTTTTTTTTGGGTTTTTTTTGGTACCGTGGGAATATTGTGTTGATCTGTGGTAATATTGTGTTGGTACTGTGGTAATTTTTTGATACTTTGGGAATATTGTGTTGGTACTGTGGTAATATTTTGTTGGGCTGGGTAATTTTTTTATTTTAATTTTTTTTTTTATTGTGTTGGTACTGTGGTAATATTGTGTTGGTACTGTGGTAATATTGTGTTGGTACTTTTTTTTTGGTACAAAAAGAACATTAGTCATCGTTCACTGGTCATTTGTGTTATGTAATTTAAAACGTGAGTTCTTCCATACCTTCCATGTATAATATTATTATTCTTCCCCCTCTCTTTCTCTTTTCTTCTTTTCTCTCTTTTCTCTTTCTCCCTTCTTTTCTCTTCATTTTCCGTTCGTTTCTCCTTCTCTCTCCTTTCTTCTCCCCTTTCCTTCCTCTTCCTTTCCTTTCTCTTCCGCTCCCCTTTTTTAACCCCCCCCTTCCCACTCGCCTTTTTATTTTTTTTTCACTCTGTATAATTTAGTTTCTGGGAACGGAATAAATATAAACAAGATTTGAATAGGTTTTCATTAGTGGTTTTAAAATGTAGGAGACTCACTGTTTTTATTCTTAATAAAAAATTTCGATTTTTTGCGGGTTGGGGGTAATGAGGAACACGGGTGTTCATACACTTGATCTGGTAGTCACCCTTTCTGATCTGGATTACCACATCTGTCTCGACTGCACTGTAGTAACCACTTGTTTGGCTATTCCTGTAGTCTGTCCAATTCTTCTTGTAGTTTAGTTTCTTTTCATCAGCAAACGGGTACATGGAAAAGATCTATTCTGGCATATAATTTCGATACTTGAGCAGTAATGGTTCTATGCCGATCTTGGGGGCCCCCACTGGTCACACTCTGGCTTTTGTCCACCAGGGCTAACTTATCCAGTTGAGAAAATTTTCCCAATGACCCCGTCTGTTCTTTTAATTTGAGACCAATTTTTTGTGAGGTTCCCTGTCGAATGCCGCTTGTGTCCAAGAAAATGCAGTTACAAACCTTTCTCTCTTATTTAATTCCTGTTTATGTCCCTAATTCCAACAGGTTAATAAAAACTTCCCCTTCCTAAATCCTTGAAGTTCCTCCTTACCTGATACATCATAAACCCTTTTACAAAGCACGCAGTTAAGGATCTGGTCTGTAATCGTTTTTTTTTTTCCGTTTCCCTGCTTATAAATATGGGTCACATTTACAGTTTTCCAGCTATTCGGCTGGGATTTGTAGGGAGGTGGATGTGCTGGGAACCTTTTTTGGGCCCAAAACCGAGTTACAGGCAAAAAAGCTGAGCTCTCTTCTGCCTGTAACTCCCCCTAGACACACAGTGAATGGTTGCTGGTAGTCTTGCTTGTTCTGGAAACTTGTCACGGACAGGTGAATCACCCGGAGATGACCCAAAGTTTTGCCCCAACACAGAACTGTGTAGGACCTGCCTAGCATGAACCAGCAAGCCTACTGTAGTGGCCCCCTATAATCTTGCAATCTGTCAATATATTGTTTTGTCACTTTCTTCCTACCATTTTTTTCAATATTTCGTTACTGCCTTCATTTAATTTTTTTCGATAAACTTCAATCCCAAAAACTTTTACTTTCCCAAACTTTTAGCGACTTAGAAGGGGCTTCTGCATTGAAAGATCGTCCTGCCTCGAAATAACTTTTTTATGCAAGTAAGATGCCTGGCAGGCAGTGCAAATTCCCCCATGAAAAGTGGGCGCAGAGTACACAAGAGACAATTCTGTAAGTGTTAGGGGACGAGGACTCTTCAACGCCCCCCCTTCAAAAGAAGGAATATTATCAACAAACTTTTGTCTTCCAAGAAAGCCTGCAAAGTTTCTAAAATTTCTTCCTAATCAGCACCTGTGGCACAAAAGAGTATTAACCCTTTATGGCATGTACGCACCCCTCAAAGGCTACCTCCCCAACCAAAAACCAGATGCTAAGGGTGTGACGATCAGGGGCCCCCTCTAGTCAGTATTGTTCAGCCAACATAATGTGGATTCGTGAAGGGCGGGGACCCCACGTTTTCCCCATTTTTTTTGCACCCTTTTCTTGGCGTGTTTTTCCTTGACTTTCGTGTCGACACATATATTTTAATTTTTGTATATAGTGTACATAGTTGTACAAATCTATATACATTTGGTGAAGGAAAAAACAAAGTTTTTTTTGTTTAATTTTTTCCAAATTCCCCCTTTCGACCAGGTTACAGACCTTGAAATGAGTTTTTAAAACAGCCGTGATGTATACTTTTATAAATGTAGCTTCACCAACAGCTTTTGGGCAGGAACACGGGGCGGGGTTGTATAAGAACTGTGACCTGCCTCAGGAGTTGTGAACGGGCCGCCTCAGGTAGTACTGTAGAACTGTGACCGCCCCAGATAGTGCTGTAGAGCTGTGACCTGCCTCGGGGAGTACTTGAGTTGTGACCCGCCTCAGGTTTTTTCTGAGAGTTGACCCCCCAGGTAGTACTATAGAGCGTGACCTCCTCAGGTTGTAAGTAGGACTGTGACCTGCCTCGGTTGTACTGTAGAGCTGTGACCTGCCTCGGATAGTACTGTAGAGCGTGACCTGCCTCAGGAGACTGTGAGCTGGACCGCCTCAGGTAGTACACCGGGACTTCCCATTTGGCATGTTTCAAAATAACACTTTTAAATTTAAAGAATACTCTCAGTTTCCCCAGGCAGGAAATTCCCCCCCCCTAACACCTCAGAGTAGACAACGACAAACAACCTGACTACATGTTGCTCACTCTGTGTGTGTGTGTGTGTGTGTGTTGTTTTTGTTGTGTATGTGTGGTGTGTGAGTTGTGCATGTGTGTGTGTGTGTGTGTTGTGTGTGTGTGTGTGTACTCACCATTTTTCTCCCCCTATGTTTGCAAAGGTCAGTAAAGCTCCTGGCCCCCCTCTTCACTGATCGATACTAATTCCTTTTTCCCTGCCCCATAAGTTTATCATACCTCTTCTTAAAGTATGTATAATTTTGCTTCCACTTTTCCCTTCCCCAGATTATTCCACCCCTGACAACTCTAATCTAAAGAAATCTTCCAACACCCCTATGACCATCGGGGTTTTTCATTCCTTTTGGACCTTGTTTCTGTGTCCCCTCTCTGGAACATTCTGTCTCAGTCCCCTTATCTATTCCTCCAGTTTTTTATATGTCGTTATCATGCCCCTAACCCCCCTTTTCCCAGTGTCGCCAGGCCGTTTTCCCCCTTAACCTTTCTTCGTAGGACTTTCCCCCTTAGTCTAGAACTAGCCTTGTTGCAAACCTTTGCTTTTTCCTTTTTTTGACGTTTGACCAGGTGGGGTTCCAAACTGGTGCTGCATCCCCAGTAGGGGCCCTGACGTACACGATACCCCCTTTGAGGTATGGGAAAGGGTATTCTCAGGTTTGCCAGGCCCCATATGCTGCAGCAGTTATTGGTTGATTGTGTTTCCCGGGAGATGGTCGGTATTATACTCACCCCAAGATCTTTCCCTTGAATGGGGTTTGCAGACTTTGGCCACCTAGTCTTCTCTGTCCCCGGTGTTTTTTCCCCTTTCCCCGAATTCAGACTTTGCATTTGGGGGGGTTAAAATTTGGGGGCCAGTTGCTGGACCACGCGTCCACCCTGCCCGGTCTCTTTGTAGTCCTGCCTGATCTTCATCGTTTTAAACCCCTCATTAACTTCACATCATCTGCAAACAGGGACACTTCTAAGTCTATCCCTTGTCATGTCTTCACATATCCCAAAAATAGCACTGGTCCAAAGACTGCCCCCCTGGGGGCCCCTCGTCACGGCACGTACCATGACTCGTTGTTGCCTCCTGTCAGATATTCTCTGATCCATTGCGGGCCCTTCCCGTTATACGCCTGATCCTCTGCCTATAATTCTTGGAGAAACTGTGTCGAAGGCCTTTTGTGTCGAAAATGCAATCAACCCCCCTCTCGTGTCTTACTTCTGTTACCTTGTCATAAAACCCCAAAAGGGTTTTTGGAAAAAGGTTTACCTTCCTAAATCCGTGTTTGTCGTTAAAATTTTTTTTTCCTTTCCCAGGTGTTCTACCACTCTCCTCCTAATAATCTTCTCCATGACTTTGCATATATACACGTCAGTGACACTGGTCTATAGTTTAGGCCTCGTTTCTGTCTCCTTTTTAAAGATGGGGACACATTTGCCGCAAGGGATGTGGGAAAAGTTTAGTGGCACAACGCTTCTCTCCCTCTCTAAGGACTCACGGGAGATGTTGTCGGGTCCACCCCCTTTTGAGGTATCAAGATCACTTAGCAGTTCTTCCCTCCTCAGTTGTTTTATTTCATCCAACACTTGTTGGTGTACCCCTTGTTGGTGCCCCTTTCTGTCTTCCCAGGGTCCCCTGTCTTACTGTAAATACTTCCTTAAATCTGTGTTGAGCTCCTCACATACCACTTGATCGTTTTTTTGGTTCCCCACCTTTTTTCCTCAGCCTGATCACCTGGTCTTTGCTTTTTTTTCCCCAATGTGGCTATACATCATTTTTGGGGTCAGATTTGTTTCGTGCTATGTCGTTTTCGTACTGTCTTGGGCCTCCTTCCCATCTGTGCATACTCGTTTTGGCTCTTCGACTAATCTCCATATTTTCCTGGGTCTTTTGCCTTCGATTTTTTTTCCCTAGTGCATAGTCTTTTCCTCCCTACCCTTCGGTAAACCAAGGGCTCGTTCTGGTTTTCCCCATTATTTTGTTGCCCTTGGGAACAAACTTTCCTCTGCCCCCTTTGTTTTTGTTGTTACATATTCCATCATTTCTTTTACAGACTTTCCTACCAATTTTCTGTCCCACTGAACCCCTGGGAAGTTCCCTCCCAGGCTTTTTCCCCTTCAACTCCCCGTACCCTCCCTTGTAACTCTACTATGTATTCAAAGCTCAGAACCCCGGGTCACTAGCTCCCCGGGGCCTCTTATGTGATGACCTCAATGTCGAACTGCTCATGGAAACCTTCAGTCTTGCTGGTTCATCCTCCTTTCTCTCTGGTAGTGTCCCCGACATGTTGATGCATGAGGTTTTCCAGTACCACATCCCCATCTTGGCCCCCATGTTTCGGAACCCTCATTTGGGTCCCGGTTTTTTTTAACTATCGCCCTGTGAGAAATCGCCCATAACCAATCTTTCCTCTGCCGAGTGGCTCTTCTTTTCACCTCGCCAGGGGTCCACCATTGCTCTGTTGCTCTCTTCATTTTTCCCCTCTTGGCCTCCTGCAGTTCTGTGGTGGGTTATACATCACTGCAATGACTACCTTATGTTTTCCCCGACTGAATTGTCCTACTATGAATCTCTTTCTCCCCCTCCTCCATGCCCTTTCCCTTTCCCCAAATCCGCATCGGTTTTTTTTGGGGGCAACCCCTCCTCACCCTCTGCTCCTATTTTACTTGGGCTGATATCCCGATGGGAAGATTGTGTCTGTTATTGTCTCAGTGAGTTTCGCTTCTGATGCTATGAGTCTGGGGACTTTTCATTGATTTTTTCATGCCACTCCTCATATTTTTTGTTATTCCATTTCATTCATGTCCAAACTGGGAGAATGTTGGGGTTGGGGGGCGGGAGTGGAGGGGGCCCAAAGGGGGGTTTGGGGAGGGGGGGATTTTTATGGGGTAGGGGGAGTGCCCATAGGGGGTTTCTGTAGGGGTGGGGTTTGTGATGAAGGGGGACAGAGGACAGGTGTGGGTTTTTTGGGTTTTGATTGTTCAGTTGCATTGGGGGTTTTTTGGGTTTAAAATCCTTCTGCGTGTGTTTCTGGAGGGGGTTTAGCCCCTTTCCCCCTGGGTCAGGGGTTTTTCTGCTCATCTTTGTAATTTCCCCTCCCCTTCCTCCTTTCGTCTTTGTCCCTCTTTTCAGTATCTTCCTTTTTTCTTGTTTTGCCCGGACCTCCGGGAAACCGGGTTTTTCCCTCAGTCCCCTTTCTCCCCAGGGTCCTGGTTCGAGCTGATTCTGTTTTTGGGGATGTGATGTGTGTTTGTGTTGTGTGTGTGTGTATGTGTGTGTGTGTGTTTGTTTTTATGTACTACCCAGTTGTATTTAGGGGTCGATTCATAGCTCCTGGCCCCGCCTCTTCACTGGCTGTACTGGGGCATTCCCTGGTGAGCTTTTTCATACCTCTTCTTAAAGCTATGAATGGCTCCTGCCCCCCCGTTCCCAAACTATTCCACTTCCTGACCACTCTGTGACTGAAGAAATACTTCCAACATCCCCGTGATTCATCTGAGCTTTAACTTCAAACTGTGTCCCCTTGTTTGTGTCCCTCTCTGGGAAAATTCTGTCTGTCCACCTTGTCAATTCCTTATATTTTATATGTCGTTATCATGTCCCCCCCTCCAAGTCCTCCAGTGTCGTCAGTCGATTTCCAACCTCCTCTGGACAACCCCTTAGCTCCGGGACAGTTTTGTTGCAAACCTTTTCACTTTTCTGTTTTTTTTCGTGATTGGTAGGTGTGGGTTCCAAACTGGTGCTACATATGTTTTTGTGTGTGTGTGTGTTAGTTGTTGTTACCATTTTTTCCTAGGCACATGTCGATTAGACACTAGGCCTGTTGTAGTATGTGTGTGTGTTGAACGAAACCCAAATTTGGCCCCGCCCGGGGGTTGAACCGGGGCCCCCCGGGTGAAGCAAGAGCGTAGACCATGCCATCGGGGGGGTGTGTGTGTGTGTGTGTGTGTGTGTGTGTTTTGCAGTAACAAACCCAAAAGGAGATTAATGTGAACGTTTCTTTAAAACCACTCCCCCTATTACCCCATCCTCCCCCCCCCCGTTTCTCCCCAGCTGCCCCTTTATCTTTTCCTCTCCGCCCCCCTCAATATATATATATATATATATATATATATATATATATATAATTTTAATAATATATTTAAGGTTGACCTTTTTTAAAAGGGGTGGGTCCCCCGGGGGGCCCTAAGCCCCCAACGGCGGGTCATCATCTGACTAAGACCCGCTTGGGGAAAAACCTGTCCGGTGTCTGACAACCTACCCTTCCTTCCCATCTCAGTGCCCCCCTCCCTCAGTGCCCCTTTCCCGCCCCTTTTTGCCCCCCCCTCCCTCTGTGTTTTCCTACCTTGATTTTTCCACCCCCCCGTCCCCCACCGCTTTCCCCATCCCCTATCCTCCACCACTTCCCCCCATCCTTCACCACTTCCCTTCATCCTCCACCACTTTTTCTATCCTCCACCACTTCTATCCATCCTCCACCATTTTCCTCCACCCCCACCACCCCCTCCATCATCCACCATTTCCCCCTTTCCCCATCACCCATCCTCCCCCCTTTTCCACCCTCCACCACTTCCCCCCTCCTCCACCACTTCCCTCCATCCTCCACCCTTTCCTCCATCATCCCCCACTTTTCTATCCTCCACAACTTTCCTTCATCCTCCACCATTTCCCCTCCTCCCCCATTTCCCCCCATCCTTCACCTTTTTCTCCACCCTCTCCACATCCACCCTCCACCTTTTTCCCTCACCCTTCCCCACTTCCCTCCATCCCCCCCTTTCCCCACCCTCCGCCCTTTCCACCCTCCACCCCCTCCCTCCATCCTCCACTGTTTCCCCCACTGTCCTCCACCATTTCCCCTCCATCCTCCCCCAGCCTCCATCCTCCACCACTTTCCTCCATCCCCCAAAATTTCCCCTCCACCCTCCCCCTTCCTCCACCCTCCACCACTTTCCTCCTTTTCCCCCACCACCCCCCTCCATCCCCCACCATTTCCCCCTGTCCCTACCATTTCCCCTCCATCCTCCGCCACTTCCCACTGTCCTCACCACTTCCCCCCATCCTCCACCACTTCCCTCCACCCTCCGCCACTTCCCTTCATTTCCACCACTTTCCTCCACCCTCCCCCCTTCCCCTCCACCCTCCACCACCCCCATGCCTCTACCATTTCCCCTCCATCCTCCACCACTTCCCCCCATCCCCCCCAATTTCCCCTTCATCTTCCCCCCTTTTCCTCCATCATCCACCACCCTCCATCCTCCACCACTTTCCTCCATCCTCCACCATTTCCCCTCCATCCCCCACCACTTTCCTCCATCCCCACCACTTCCTCCATCATCCACCACCCCCTCCTTCCTCCACCACTTCCTCCATCCTCCACCACTTTCCTCCATCTCCCCCCTTCCCCTCCATCCTCCACCACTTCTCTCCATCACCCCTACTTTCCTCCACCCTCCCCCCTTTTTTCTCCTCCTCCACCACCCCTCCATCCTCCCCCACTTCCTCCATCCTCCACCACTTCCCTCCATCCCCCACCCCCTCCATCCCCCACCACTTCCCTCCATCATCCACTACTTTCCTCCATCCTCCACCACTTCCCTCCATCTCCACCACTTCCCTCCATCCTCCACCACTTCCCTCCCCCCCCCCCCAGACGGTCCGTCACAACACGCCCCTTTGTTCCAGTTTCCCCTCGTTTCGTTTTGGGTTAAAAGGAAATTATGTCAGGGGATTGTGCTTTTTCACGGGGGGGGGGGAGGGGAGGGGGGAAAGGGGGGGGGAGATGGGTGGGGAAAGGAGCAGAAATAGACGGTTCTTCGGGGGGGGAGAGAGAGAGAGAGAGAGAGAGAGAGAGAGAGAGAGAGAGAGAGAGAGAGAGAGAGAGAAAAAGGGAGGGGGGGGGGGGGGTTGTTTGAAATTCCCCGGACACCCGGCCCCGGGTCTTCTCCAAATGGTGACCCGGCATTAGGGGGGGGGAAGTAGATAGGCAGAGGGGGGTCAGGAGGGGTAAAAAAGCAAGGAAGATAGGGGGGGGGGGAAAGGGAATGGGGAGACCTGTTATGTGGGAAGGAGAGTAAGGATGGGGGGGGAGTGGAATCTTAACTGCTTGGAGGATAAAGAAATGGATGCAGGGTCCCCTAGCTCGGGTTTAACGCACTCGTTAAAACTGAGGGCCCTGGTTCGATCCCCGGGACGGGTGGGAAAAATTTTGGGCGTGTTTCCTTTGGGCCCCTTGGTGTCCCTGTTCACCTAACAGTAAAGTACCGGTGTCAGCCGACTGGTGTGGGCGCATCCTGGGGGCAAAATTTAAACCCAATTTTCCCGAAATGTTCTGCATAACAAGGGGAAAGTTCTGCTAACAAGAGAATTTCTGCATAACTATGGAATGTTCCATAACAAGAGAATGTTCTGCATAACTAAAGTGGAATGTTTTCTTTTTTCCAAAAAAGAGAATTTCTGCATAACTATGGAATTTCTGCAAAAAAAGAATTTCTGCAACGGGAATGTTCTACATAACAAAAAAATGTTCTGCATAACAAGAGAATTTCTCATAACAAGGGGAAAGTTCCAAAAAAGGGACTTTTTTCAGCCCTCACTTTTCGCTTGGTCTGGTTTTATCATGTACTTACCTGGGGTTTACCTGGAGAGGGTTTCGGGGGCAACGCTCCCCGGCCCAGTCTGAGACCAGGCTTCATGGGGGAAACTGATCAACCAGGCTGTTACTGCTGGCTGCACGCAAACTGATGTACAAACCACAGCCCTGTCCAGTGCCTTCTTGAAGACAGCCAGGGGGCTTTTGGGAACCTCTTATGTATGCTGGGAGGCAGTTGAACAGTTTGGGCCCCCCACCTTTTAAATAAATATTATTATTATTATTATTATTATTATTTTTATTATTATTATTATTAATTTTTATTTTTATTATTATTTTAAAATTTTTATTATTATTATTATTATTATTATTATTATTATTATTTTTATTTTTAATTTTTTTTTTTTCTGAACTCAGCTCATGTGTCTTGTTCAGTAAAAAATACACAGGTGTCACATGTGTTTGCAGTAAACTACACAGGTGTCATCATGTGTCTTGTTCATAAAAACTCCAGGGTCATGCATGTCGTTTAGTAAATACAGGTGTCATGCATGTGTCTTTTCATAAAGCTACACGGTGTCATGCATGTGTCTTGTTCAGTAAAGTACACATTTTCATGCATGCAGTTCATAAAGTCCCTGTGTCATGCATGTGTTTGTTCATAAAAACACACAGGTGCCATGCATTTTCTTGTTTGTGCTACACAGGGGTCATGCATGTCTTGTTCAGTAAACTACACAGGTGCCATGCATTTTCTTGTTCAGTAAAGCTACACATGTGTCATGCATGTGTCTTGTTTGTAAAAGGGTACACAGGTGTCATGCAGTTCTTTTTCAGTGCTAAAATGTGTCATGCATGTGTCTTGTTCGTGCTACACAGGTGTCATGCATTTTCTTGTTCATAAAAACTACACAGGTGTATGCATGTGTCTTGTTAGTAAAGTACACAGGGGGATGCATGTGTCTTTTTCAAAAAACTACACAGGTGTCGTGCATTTTCTTGTTCAGTGCTAAAATTGTCATGATGTGTCTTGTTATAAAACCCCAGGTGTCATGCATTTTCTTGTTCATAAAGCTACAAATGCCCTGCATTTTCTTGTTCAGTAAAGCACAAGGGTCATGATGTTTTGTTCAGTAAAATACAAGGTTCTGTGCTTTTTACCGGGGAATAAAGAGTCAGGAATGTTTTTGGTTACGATCGATCCCGGACGGGGGACTCTCACTGTAGGACCTTTACGGTGAATCGATCAGGACTAAACTCTCATGTAGGACCTGACGGGAATCGATCAGGGACTGAGGCGCTCTCACTGTAGGACCTGTGGGGGAATCATGGGACGAGGCGACCCACGGGGCGACGGTGAAACGATCCATGACTGAGGCGACTTCACTGTAGGACCACGGAATCGATCAGTGACTGAGGGGACCCCACTGTAGGGCCCGGGCGGTGAAACGATCAGTGACGGGCGACTCTCACTGTAGGACCTGTGACGGTGAATCGATCCAGTGACGAGGCGACTTCACTGTAGGACCTGTGAGGGGAACGATGGACTGGGCCCTCCTTAGGACCTGTGACGGGGAATCGATGTGACTGAGGCGACTCTCACTGTAGGGCCGGGCGGTGAATCGATCAGGGGCGAGGCGACCCCACTGTAGGACCTGACGGTGAATCGATCCCGTGACGAGGCGACTTCACTGTAGGACCTGTGACGGTGAATCGATACAGGACTGAGGCGCCTCACTGGGACCTGTGACGGTGAATCGATCAGTGACTGAGGCGACCCCACTGTAGGACCTGTGACGGGGAAACGTCAGGGACTGAGGCGACCCCACGTAGGACCGGGCGGTGAATCGATCCCGTGACTGAGGCGACCCCTGTAGGACCGGGCGGTGAATCGATCCAGTGACTGAGGGGACTCTCACTGTAGGACCTGTGACGGGGAATCGATCATGACTGAGGCGACTCTCACTGAGGACCGGGCGGGGAATCGATGCAGTGACTGAGGCGACTCTCACTGTAGGGGCCTGTGACGGTGAATGATGAGTGACTGAGGCGCTCTCACTGTACGACCGGGCGGTATCATCAGTGACGAGGCGTCCCCACTGTAGGACCTGTGCTGAATCGATGCAGTGACTGAGGCGACTCTCACGTACGACCTGTGACGGTGAATCGATCAGTGACTGAGGCGACTCCCCACTGTAGACCTGTGACGTGAATATTCTCAGCCGTGCAAAATCAGCCATCCCCGGCAAGTTAGCCCATTCCCCGTACGTTAGTCAGCCTGACATTTAGTGAATCAGCCCATCAGTCATGCGCCAGACAGTTATCAGTACGACAGTTATCAGTACTTTTCATCGATATTTCTAGTACGACAGTAATCATCGATAGTTATCCAGTACGACGTTATCATCGATAGTTATCCCCGTACGACAGTTATCAGTACGATGTTATCCCGTACGACAGTTATCAGTACTTATCATCGATAGTTATCGTACATAATCAGTGATTTATCCCGTACGACGTTATGTCGAAGTTATCTAGTAGACGTAATAGTTATCCGTCGACAGTTATCAGTACGACGTTATCCCGTACGACGTTATCCAGTACGACGTTATCCCGCCAGTCATCCCGTATACAGTCATCCAACCGTCAGTCATCCATTACGACAGTCATCAGCCAGACACTCATTCAGTAAACTGATTATCAAGTAAGGTATTGGGCGAGGTCGTCGTAGTGTCGTCGTTGTCGTCGTAATCGTCGTAGTAGTCGTCGCCAGTCATCGTAATCGTCGTAGTGGTGGTCGCGTCATTTAGTGGTGTCGCCTTCATGAAATGCGTAGTCATCTTTCTTTCCTATCGTGTCCATCATCAATTTTTCGGGTTATTCTCATTACTGTAAATTATTTTCCCCCATTTCATTTCATTATCTCTAAAATAATATATATTTTTAAGCCAAGATATATTCAGAAATCAATGTGTTATCACATCCTCTTTTTAATAAAACCATAAACTTTATTATTTCACTATCAAACACTATTTTATCATTCATCATCCTACTTTCTGTCGCTGTGAGGGTTATAACATTTTGCAATAGGTAAAATTTTTTAATCAAAAACATGATGCAAATTATTACACTTTCTCCTTTTAATTTTGCAAATGTAGTCATTAATTTTTTTGATAAAAATTCTTCAATACTTGTCAGCCTTTGGGCGAAACCTCTTACACTAGTGGATGTTTCCACTATGACCCCCCCTCCTCCTGCTTCCACTCACCCGACACATATAAAGTCACTTCTCCGGCCAAAGCTGTACTTTCTAAAAAGTGATGGACTGAACACATGATTCCAGGCTGAGGGACTGATTACCTCAAACTCCTCATCTCCACACCCCTTTTGCTTTGTATTGGGCTGATGAAGCCACTGTGTGGCGAAACGTTTCTTCAAAAGATTCCCATATGTTACATAAGTGTCTCAGTCTTCAACTAAAGAAATGTCCTAAATAAATCATAGGGAGGAGTCCTCAGTCATATGCTGTGTAGTTTTACTGAACTATTTATGGTCCCCTCTCACCAAAGCATGCTGTGTATGCAAATTTAATAATGAACAATGACGTTAAAACAATATGAACTCAACTAGGACAAAACAAACAACACCCCCCACCCAGGGTAAATTCGTCACTACTTAAACCTTAAAGATATCTTGGTTTACAAGTCCCTTTCAGAAGATCCACCACCCCAAAACTAAATGATGAACGCAAAGTTAGGCTAAATACTCTTGAGACCTGTTGTGCATTCAACCCCCAACTTTTACTTATGTAAGAGCGGGAGAATGTTGCATAAAACCCCATTGAATTTAAATGATAGTTATTGCATCCTATGTTAACTTACCTAAAAAAAAATGTCAAATAGTTTTCTAAATTAAAGATTTTGGTGTTCCCAGTGTCAGAAATGATAACTGAAATTAAAAATGTTCTTAGTTTTAAAGGGAAAAAATGAACTAGAAACTATCATCATAAAGGATAAATTATCTACAAGTCAATGAATTGCATAACAAAATGAACTGCATTATTTAGCAACAAGGCACTTCACCCACGTGGAAACTGTATTTGTTTTAAAAAGACACATCACCAGTAACTACTTCGAAATCAACTGCAAACACCTGTAAAAAGAAACATCTTGCCTAATGTTAGTAAGAAAACATCAGAAATTATTTACAGTGGTGGGTGTAAACAAAACCACTAACAGGGGTGCACTGCTGATTTTTGGGATAACATTTTAACTGGGCTTCCCCTTACAAAATGAATTTATTTGTCATTGTAAAGTCACTAACGTAAACTTATGGGGTATGCCCGAATTTCCCCTTTCTCGATGAACACTAACAACTGTTCTTTTGGACTATTTTTAAGTTATAAATTCCCACATGGTCTATTAGAAACAAATAGGAGATAAGTAATGATTCTGAATGCCAAAGGGATAGTTACGTTTCCACTACAAACACGAACTTGCAATGTAAACAAACTGACGGATGGGACAGCAAGGGCTGTCTTTTTTACAAATACTTTGGCAGTCGGGAAACACAGCCAATCATCAAACTAAATGTTTAATATGTGGTTAACCTTCTGGTCACTTTGTTAAACATTATTTGCTAAGGGGGTCCACTTATTGAGACATTAAAAAACCTATATGATACCAGGGTACTTATTAAGTGAAAATGAAACAAGGGAAATTTCGAAAAATGTGCAATTTTTAAATAATTGTACACAAATATACCCAGTTATCCTTCATATCACGTTCCTAGACTGTGTGTTTTTACTCACCTATTTGTGGTTGCGGGGGGTCGTTTCCAGCCCTGATCCCGCCTCTTCACTTCACCTAGGTCACTCACTCCCTGCCCGTGAGTTTGTCATACCTTTTCAAAAGCTATGTATGGATCCTGCCTCCCCCCTCACTTTCCAGACTGTTTTACTTCCACAACTCGGATAAGAAATACTTCCCCAAAAACCCGCTCCTCTGAACTTCAACTTCCCAAATTTTGACCCCTTGTTCTTGTTCATCTCAAACATCTTATTCTTCCCCCTTGCCGATATGTTGTTATCATGCCCCTTTTCTTCCTGTCCTCCAGTGTCGTCAGGTCAACTTCGTTACCCTTTCCTTGTAGGACATGCCCGTAGTCGAGATAGTCTCGTTGCAAACCTTTTTGCACTTTCTCTAATTTTTTTAAACCCTTTGCCCGGGTGGGGGTTTCCCAAACTGGTGCTGCATGCCCAATATAGGCCTGAGCACGGTGTACTGAAATGTGGGAAAGTATTTTGGTTTGCAACCCCCCCATATTGAAATTTTTTGGTTGTTTTTCCCCTCAGGAGATATATTCGGTTTTAACTCACCCCAAGATCTTTTTCCTTGGGAGATTTGCATTTTTTTTTCCCCCTAGGCGCATTCTGTCTGCGGTCATTTTTGCCCTTCCCCGATTTTTCTGATTTTGCAGGGGGGTTGAATTGGACCCAGTTGTGACCGGGCCCTTAGTCTGTCCAGACCCTTTTAAAAACCTTGCCGGGTTTTCCTCCGTTGAATTCCCCTACTAATTTTCACATCGTTTGTAAACAGACCCCTTCTGAGCTTTCCTTCCGTCATGTCATTCATATATTCCGAAACAGACAGGTCCTAGAACGCCCCTGTGGAACCCCCCCTGCCACAGAACACCACTTTTTCGTCAGCCATGACTTTAGGTATTCTCTGATCCACTGCAGTGGATCACCCCTCTCCTTGCCTTACTGCTGTCACCTTGTCATAGAACCCCGGGGGGTTCGGCCCGGTTTTCCCCTCCCCGGGGGTTTTTTACCCCCCAATTTTGCCCAAATGAGCTTTTTCCCCCCCTTTTTTAAAGCTTGTATAGATCCTGCCCCCCCCAAAAACACTTCCCAGACTATTCCCCTTTCTGACAACTCTGTGACTGAAAAATTTCCCCCAACATCCCTGTGATTCATCTGAGTCTTCAACTTCCAACTGTGACCTCTTTTTGATGTGTTCCATCCTGTCCTTCCACCTTGTCAATTCCTATCAGTATTTTATATGCCTTTATATCCCCCTATCCCCCCTGTCTTCCAGTGTCGTCAGGTAAATTTTCCCCTTAACCTCCTCCGTGTGGTGTGTGTGTGTGTGTGTGTGGGGCGTGTGTGTGTGTGTGTGTGTTGGGGGTGTGTGGTGTGTGTGTGTGTATCCCCCATTTGTGGTTGCGGGGGGCGATTCATAGCCCCTGGCCCCCTTTACGGGATTGTACTAGGCCCCTCTCCCCCGGGATCCTGAGTTTATAAAACCTCGTTTTAAAAACTATGTATGGTTCCGGGGTCCCAGTCGCTTTTGGCTATTCCCCTTCCACAACTTAATGAAGAAATCTTCCTAACATCCCCTAAAGGGGTCTTCAACCCAAATTTTGGGGGCCCCTTGTTTCTGTGTCCCCTTTTGGAACATCTTGTCTCTGTCCACCTTATCTATTCCTCCGTATTTTATATGTCGTTATATGTCTCCCCCCCCTCCTGTCCCCAGTGTCGTCGGGCCGTTTTCCCCTTAAACCCTTTTCTTCGTAGGACAACCCCTTAGCTCTGGGACTAGTCTTTTTAAAAAACCCTTTTTTGCACTTTCCTTTTTTGACGTTTGACCAGGGGGGGTTTTTCCAAACGGGTGCTGATCCCCAGTATGGGCCTGAGTATATGGTGTACGGAGTCTTGAATTTTCCCCTTTAGTGAGGTTTTGGGAACGCACCCGGGGGGTTTGCCAGCCGCCCGTATGCTGCAGCGGTTATCTGATTGAGGGGGCCTCAGGAGATGTGCTGGTATTATACTCACCCCAAGATTTTTTCCCTTTGGGAGTGAGGTTTGCAGTTTTTGGCCCCCTAGACTTTTTTTTCTGTCTGCGGTCTTCTTTGCCCTTCCCCGACCCTTTATGACTTTACATTTGGGGGGGGAAATTGGGGGAACCCCCCTTTCTGGACCAGGTTTTTTAGCCGTCCAGGTCTCTTTGTAGTCCTGCCTGATCCTCGACTGTTTTAAAATTTTTTTTCTTAAACTTTACACATTGCAAACGGGGGCACTTCGAGTCTACCCCTTTCCCCCTTATGGATTCACATATCCCCAAAAAACAGGTTGGGCCCCTTTTTAGAACCCCACTGTCACAAAGCCCCCCTTCCCGACACCTCGTCACGTACCATGATTCGTTGTTTCCCCCCCCGTCAGATTTTTTTCTGGTTTTCCCTTGCAGGGCCGGGGTTCTTGCCTGATCCTCTAGTTTTTTCATTAACCTCTTGTGGGGAAAATGTGTTGAACGCCTTTTTCAGTCCAAGAAAATGCAGTCTATCTACCCTCTCTTTGTGTTTTTTTCTTTTTTCCTTCCCCAAAAAACTCTAGTAGGTTTGTGACACAGGTTTTTCCCCTTTCCCCGGGAAAACCCTGCTGGTTGCTTTTATAAGTTTTTGTCTTTCAAAAGGGGCTCCACCCCCCTGATGATCTTCTCCACCCCCTTTGCATACTATACACGTCGGGCACAGGGTTTTAATGCCTCGTGTCTTTTTTCCTTTTTAAAAAATTGGGCCCCCTTTTTTTTGCCTTTTTCCCAAAAGCCCCCGGGGGGGCCCCCAAGGGTTTTTGGGGTTTTGGAAAACACAAACTTCCCCTCCTTTAAAAAAACCCACGGGAAAATAAAAAGTCCCCTTTTTAAAAAGGAGACAACCCCTTTTTCCCTTCCCCCTCGGTTGTGTGTATTTCATCCAGCACTTGTTGGTATACCTTTTCGAATTCCTGGCCCCCTTTCCCCCTTTTTCCTCTGTAAATATTTTTTAAATCTCATTTTAAATTCCCCCAATCCCTTTTTTGGTTTTTTTTTGGGGCCCCCCCCCCGGGAACCTTTTGATTTTTTTTTGAGGGGTTTTGCTTTCGCTTTTTTTTTTTTTTTTGTCGCTGAGCCCCCCTTTTTACCTGTGCATATTCTTTTCGGCTTTTTGGCTTTTCCTTTTTTTTTCTAGGTCCTTTTTTTTCTGTCCCTTTTTTAAATTTTTTAGTAACTTATTTTTTTCCCCCCCCGCACCTTTTTTGAACCAAGGACTCGTTCGGGGCTTCCCATTACTTCTTTTTCCCCTTTTGGGGAAAACCCCCTTTCCCCTGCCTCTTTGATTTGGTTGTCACATATTCTATCATTTTTTTTTTCTGGTTTTCCTGCCAATTTTCTCCCACTGAACGTCTTGTGGGAATTTCCCTCATGCCTGTGTAGCCCCCCTTTTTTTTGTTTCGTTTCCCCCCTTTCCCTTTTCCCCTCCCCCCTCTCCACTTGTAGCTCAACTATATAATCAAAACACAAAACCCAAAATGATCACTAGCCCCAAAGGGGGCCCCTTTTATTTTTTGATACCCTCGATTCCGAACTACCAAGGTGAATAGGGGGGCCCCGTTTGTTTATCATCCCCCCCCCCTTTTGGTAGTGTCTCTAACATGTTGATGCATGAGGTTTTGACCCCATCCATCATCTTGGCTTCCATCCCCGGGGCCCCCCGGGGGGCCCCCCTTTTTTTTCCCAAAAAAAACTCCCGGGTTGGGGAAAAAAAACCCCTAACTGGGGGCTTTGGCCCCTCCCCCTGTGAGCTCTTTTTGGGTACCCGGCTAGTGTGTCTACCATTTTTCCCCCTTTTCCCCGCCGTTTCCCTTTTTTTGGGCCCCCCGCAGTTCTGTGGCGGGGTTTTACATTACAAATTAAAACCCCTTTTTGGGCCCCCCGACCAATTTTCCCCCTCCATTCCATCCATTCCTTTCACCTTTTCCCCCAAAACCCCCCTGTTTTTTGGCAGTAACTCCCCCCTCCCCCCCTCCCCCTATCTTTCCTGGGATTTGATATCCGGGGGGGAAAGATTGCATCTGTTTTATCCCGGTGAGTTTGCCGGAAAATTAAAAAAACTGGGGGTGCCCCTTTTTTCTTTCCCCCCCACCCCCATATTTATTTTTTATACCATCTGCATTTGTATACCAAACCTTCAACTTCTTTTTTTTTAAAAACCCTAGTCTGGGGGGCAGGGGTTGGGAAAGGGGGAAAATCTGATGGGGAACTATGGGTGGTTTGGGGGAAGGTGGAGTTTGTAATGAGGTGGGTGGAATCATTGGGTATGGCATGTGTGTTTTTTGGGGTTTTTTTGTTTGGGGTTTTTTTGGGGTTTTCCCGGTTGGGGGCATCTGGGGGTTTATTAGAGCTTCCCCCTGGTCTTTTGGGGGCTCCCCCCCATCTCTTTTCCCCCCCTTTTTTTTCCCCCAAAACCCCCCTTTCAGTTTCTGTCTTTTTTTTGTGTGTGTATTTTGTGTATGTTTGTGTGTGTGTATGTGTATGTGTGTATGCGGGGTGTATTTTGTGTGTGTACTACCCCGTTGTACTCACCTAGTTTTTGGTTTCAGGGGTCGATTCCCTACTTGCTGGTCCCGCCTCTTCACTGGCCGCTACTGGGGCACTTTTCCCGCGCCAGAGCTTTATCCCCCCCTCTTTTTAAAACTAAGGGAAAAACCCCCCCCCCACCACACGTTTTCCCCCCAAATATTCCACTTTCCCCCCCACTCCCCCGACTGAAGAAATACTTCCAACATCCCCCCATTCATCTGAGTCTCCCAAAAACCAAAAAACGTCCCCCCTTTTTTCTGTGTCCCTTCTTTTGGGGAAAAATTTTGTCTCCCCCTTTACCTTGTCAATTTTCCCCCCAGTATTTTAAAAGTCGTTTTTTTCCCCCTATCTCTCCCCCCCCCCAGTGTCGTCAGGTCGATTTCCCTTAACCCCCCTCGTAGGACATACCCCCCTTTTTCCCCCGGAATCTTGTTTCAAACCTTTGCACTTTCTTTTTGCTTCTTTACGTGCTTGGCTAGATGT
>WNWK01032192.1:0-22084 GCA_009830355.1 Cherax destructor
TTTACATATTTTTAAAAAAACCCCTTAAAAAAACTGTAAAAATCATTATTTTTATAGAAAATTTCATATTATTTTCGAAAATTACATGAAACATTAAAAACTCGAAAAAAGTGCTAAAATCGCATTTTTTGGAATTTGCGTTTTAAGCGGGTTTTATGTTTTCTGACAAAACCCTTTTTTGCAAAATACTTAATTTTCACACTTTTTAAAAAGAATTTTACGGGGGAAATTTTGGGAAAATAACAAAATTTTTGATTTTCTTTTTGGAACTTACTCATAGGTATATTTTATCAAAAAAATAGTTTTCAAAAATCCTAAAAACCTTAACGTTAAAAAAAGCAATAAAATAGTTTTTTAGCATTTTTTTAAAATTTAATTTTTTACATATTTTTAAAAAACCCAAAAAATTATAAAAAAAAATATTTTTTTTAAAATTTTTTATTATTTTTGAAAAACATGGGGAAAATTAAAAAGCTCAAAAAAATTCAAAATCGCATTTTATGGCATATTTTGACGTTTTAGAGGGTTTTATGCTTTTTGACAAAACTCAAATTTTGCTAAAATACCAATTTTTTCACTTTTTAAAAAAATTTCTGCAATTGAAATTTTGGGGGAAAATAAAAAAAATTTTTGATTTTCTTTTGGAAAAATTACTCATAGGTATATTTTATCTAAAAAAAAAGAAAAACCTTAAAAAACCTTAAAGTCAAAAAACAAAAAATCAATTTTTAGCATTTTTTTTTTTTATAAATTTTTACATATTTTTAAAAAACTTTTAAAAACTTAAAAAACAATTTTTTATAAATATTTCATATTATTTTCGAAAAATTTCATGAAACATTAAAAACTCAGAAAAATGCAATTTGATTTTATTTCAAACGTTTTAGAGCGTTTGATGCTTTTTTGGCAAAAAACCTTTTTTTTAAAATACTTACATTTTCACCTTTTAAATAAATTTCTACTGCAATTGTTTTTGGGAAAAGTAACAAAATTTTTTATTTTTTTTTTGGAAGCTTACTCCAAAGGGATATTTTTCTAAAAAAAAATTTTGAAAATCCTTAAAAAACCTTTAACGTAAAAAAACAATAAAAAAAGTTTTAAAACATTTTTTAATATTTATTTTTTTACATATTTTTAAAAAAACCCTTAAAAAAATTAAAAAACAATTTTTTAAGAATATTTATATTATTTTTGAAAAAAACAGAAACATTTAAAAACTCAGGAAAAAAGTTAAAATCGATTTTTGGCATATTTCGCGTTTTTAAGGGGATGCTTTTTTGACAAAACTCATTTTTAGCAAAAAAAACCATTTTACACTTTTTAAAAAAATTTTTACTGCAATTGAAATTTTGGGAAAATAACAAAATTTTATGATTTTCTTTTGGGGCTTACTCTTTTATATTTTTCAAAAAAAAAATTTTTGAAAATCCTAAAAGCCTTGAATCGTCAAAAAATGCAATAAACAATTTTTAGCATTTTTGAATATTTTTTATTTAATTTTTAAAAAAAACCCATTAAAAAAATGTAAAAAAAATTATTTTATAGAAAATTTATATTATTTTGAAAATTACATGAAACATTAAAAAAACCGAAAAAAATGCTAAAATCGCATTTTATGGCAATTTCGGTTTTTTAGGGTTTTTTATGTTTTTAAAAACCCTTTTTTTTCTAAAATACTTGATTTTCACACTTTTAAATAAATTTTTCAAAAAATTTATGGGAAAAAACAAAATTTTAAAGATTTTTTTTTAAAATTTTGGGTATTTTTATTAAAAAAAATTTTTAAAAATTTGAAAATCCTTAAATCTCAAAAAACAATAAAATCAATTTTAAGATTTTTTAAATTTTTTAACATATTTTTAAAAATTTAAAAAATTTAAAAAATCAATATTTTTAAAAATTTAATTTTATTTTCAAAATTACAGAAACTTAAAAAGCTAGAAAATGTGCTAATGTGTATTTTATTTCAATTTTTTGGGGGTTTAAGAGCCAGTCTTCAAGAAACACAATGTTCACAAGAAAAGATTGTGTGTGATGTGGAAATCAAATCAAAATGCATTGGTCACAAGGCAAATTTTCAAAGATTGGGTTGATGATGTGTTTGGCCCAAGTGTGAAAAAATACCTTCAGGATAACAATTTGGGACTCAAGTGCCTCCTGGTACTGGACAATGCTCCTGCACATCCTCCAGACTTGGAAGACCAAATGTCTAGAGACTTCAAATTTATAAAAGTGAAGTTCTTGCCTCCTAACACCACTCCTCTTCTCCAGCCCATGGACCAGCAGGTCATTTCTAACTTCAAGAAACTGTACACCAAAGCAGTGTTTCAGAAGTGCTTTGAAATGACCTTGGACACTGAACTGACCCTTAGAGAGTTCTGGAAGAATCACTTCAATATCTACAACTGCAAAGGCCTTATAGGTAAGGCTTGGGAGGGAGTGACTACCAGGACTTTACACTCTGCTTGGAGACCACTGTGGCCAGATTGTGTTGAGTCTACCTGGAGTGTACCTGGAGAGAATTCCAGGGGTCAACGCCCCCACGGCCCAGTCTGTGACTAGGCCTCATGTTGGACCAGAGCCTGATCAACCAGGCTGTTACTGCTGGCCACACACAGTCCAACGTACGAACCACAGCCTAGCTGGTCAGGTACCGACTTTAGGTGCCTGTCCAGTGCCTGCTTGAAGACAGCCAGGGGTTTGTTGGTAATTCCCTGATGTATGCTGGGAGGCAGTTGAACAATCTTGGGCCCCTGACACTTACTGTGTTGTCCCTCAACGTGCTAGTGGCACCCCTGCTCTTCATTGGGGATATGTTACATCGCCTGCCAAGTCTTTTGCTTTTGTAGGGAGTGATTTTTGTGTGCAAGTTTGTTACTAAGCCCTCGAGAATTTTCCACGTGTATATAATAATTTATCTCTCCCGCCTGCGTTCTAGAGAGTACAGGTTTAGGAACTTCAAGCGTTCCCAGTAATTGAGGTGGTTTATCCCAGTTATGCGTGCCGTGAAGGTTCTCTGCACATTTTCTAGTTCAGCAATTTCACCTGCCTTGAAAGGTGCAGTTAGTGTGCAGCAATATTCCAGCCTAGATAGAACAAGCGACCTGAAAAGTGTTAACATGGGCTTGGCATCCCTGGTTTTGAAGGTTCTCATTGAAGGATTTGCAGCTGACGACCCTGTGCCTGTTGTGGAAGATATTGTGACATTGGGGAACAGCCTGGGGTTGGAGGTGAGTGGTGAGGATGTGGAAGAGTTGGTGGAGGACCACAGTGTAGAGCTAACCACTGAAGAGCTGCAACAACTGGAAGTGAAACTTCATCAGACCAAAGTTCATGCAATTGCTTCAGAAAAGGAGAAGGAGGAAAAGGAAGAGAAGGAGGTGCCTTCTGCAGAGATTAAGGAAATTTGTTCTATGTGGACTAAGGTGCAGACATTTGTTGAAAAACACCATCCTGACCAAACTGAAACAAGCCATATCTGCAACATGTTTAGTGACAAAACCTTGTCCCACTTCAGGGAAATGTTAAAGAGGCGCCAGAAACAGGACTCTGGACAGTTATTTTGTCCGACAGGGTTCTAGTGACTCAAGCTGGTCCTAGTGGCATTAAAAGACCAAGAAGGGAAGTAACCCAGAGAGGGACTTGTTACCTGTAGTCCTTTTGGAGGGGGATTCCCCTTCCAAAAACTAACTCCTCCCTATTTCCTCCTCCCTATCTTCCAGAAGCCAGCATTAGTCTTCAAAAAAGGTATGTAATACTGATTTAATTGTTAAAAAAATTATTTTTTTTGTGAATATTTTTGTCTGGAATGGATTAATTGTATTTACATTAATTCTTATTGGGAATATTAATTCAGTTAAAAGCCATTTCGGTTAAAGGTCTAGCTCCTGGAACAGATTACGGCCGCTAACCAAGGGTCCACTGTACAGGCTTTCGTTTTACACTCACTTGGCAGGACGGTAGTACCTTTCTGGGTGGATGCTGTCTACCAACCTACTACCTCATACATACACTTTAATTTATAAATAAGAAATATTTACACTTTATAAATAAGAAATACGTATTTACACTTACCTTGGAGGAGCTGGCAGAGAGCGGCGTTGTTCTTAGTGCCCCTATATAGTACCTAAAACAACTTACTTGCTACACTGTTAATGCTACACTTTATCGCTGGCTGGAGCTATAGCCTTTATCGACTCCTGCTGCTTTAGTATCATACATATCATAGAATCACTAAAGAAGGCACATTCTTCCCTCTCAGCCCTTTAGCAAAGGGCTGAGAACTTCTTTGGCCCCATGGTGGCTTATTTCACAGTCACAATCAATAAACAAGTACCAAAATGAATGGATGAACATGCAGAGTATTCCTTACTCAACGAGAGAGAGATGCAGACTGAGTTTGATATGCGTGAGGAAGTGGCGTCCCCGGCGGGTTGACGCATCCCATACGGCTGCTAACTGGGAGCCGAAAAATCGGCCTTTAACCGAGTTGGGCGATAACAGGAACTGCCTTTAACCGAGGGTCCACTGTACAGTGGTACCCCGAGTTTCGGCCATAATTCGTTCCAGAAGGCTGTTCAAGTGCTGTTACCAAACAAATTTGTTCCCATAAGGATAATGTAAATTAGATTACAGTGGACCCCCGAGTATCATAAAAACTTCATTCCAGAATCCTGCTCAAGTGCCATTACCCAACGAATTTACTCCCTTAAGAAATAATGTCACTTAGGTTAGTCTATTTCAGACCCCCAAAAATACACTTCCACAAGCACTTACAATATTATACTTACATAATTGTACGATTTTCGGGGTGTACGTAACTCGGGGGTCCATTGTAGTCCGTTTCAGACCCCCAAAAATACACTTACAAAAGCACTTACAATAATACACTTACATAATTGTTCGAGTTGGGAGCTGCACGAAACTCGGGGTACCACTGTAATGATATTATATACAATAATGATATTGTACACAATACGGAAGATTCTCAATATGTTTGTAAGTCCAGGACTTATTATATAGAGGAGCTGTATGAGGAAGCTGACTGTTAATGTGATAAGGATGATAGTATCAGCACTCTAACCTGCATCACTGGTGGTGTCTGGGTGCTCTGAGTTGACCATCGGTGGTGGCTTAGCACCAGCACCGGCACACTCCAGCAGGTTAAACAGCACCGCCCAGTCATTAGGGTCTTGGATGTGGTCGGTGTTTACACTCAACACCTGAAAAATTTAACATACAATATACGCCGGCATACAAGTCCACTTTTTTAAGCATTAAAACTCTCCCTAAAACTAGGAGCCGACTGATACTCCGAATATAACAATTACCAATGCACGGCCGAGGTGAAATTAAGGCCACGGCACATTAACAAAGGAATATAGGCCTAAATCCTTATACACCACATATGGTGAGAATTTGCAACCCAAGCCTCTCATAAAATGATGAGAATTTGCAACCCAAGTCTCCTAAAATGATGAAAATTTGCAACCCAAGCCTCTCCTAAAATGATGAAAATTAAGCAAAAAAATCACTTCTGTGATGAGGTTTTATGTTGGCCTATCTTCCCATTCTGCCTTCTCAATAGTTAACAATAAGCCTATTATGTACTACATACCCATGGTGTGGGTGGTAGTTACCACATACCCATGGTGTGGGTGGTAGTTATCACATGCCCATAGTGTGGGTAGTAGTCACCACATACCCATGGTGTGGGTGGTAGTTACCACATGCCCATAGCGTGGGTGGTAGTTACCACATGCCCATAGTGTGGGTGGTAGTAACCACATGCCCATAGTGTGGGTGGTAGTAACCACATGCCCATAGTGGGGATGGTAGTTACCACATGCCCATAGTGTGGGTGGTAGTTACCACATGCCCATAGTGTGGGTGGTAGTTACCACATGCCCATAGCGTGGGTGGTAGTTACCACATGCCCATAGCGTGGGTGGTAGTTACCACATGCCCATAGTGTGGGTGGTAGTAACCACATGCCCATAGTGTGGGTGGTAGTAACCACATGCCCATAGTGGGGGTGGTAGTTACCACATGCCCATAGTGTGGGTGGTAGTTACCACATGCCCATAGTGTGGGTGGTAGTAACCACATGCCCATAGTGGGGGTGGTAGTTACCACATGCCCATAGTGTGGGTGGTAGTTACCACATGCCCATAGTGTGGGTGGTAGTTACCACATGCCCATAGTGTGGGTGGTAGTTACCACATTCCCATAGTGTGGGTGGTAGTTACCACATTCCCATAGTGTGGGTGGTAGTTACCACATGCCCATGGTGTGGGTGGTAGTTACCACATGCCCATAGTGGGGGTGGTAGTTACCACATAACTATGCATCTGGAAATTGATTATTATTATTAACTTACTTCGCGTAAACCACAGACAACTTGCAGGGAGATTCTCAGCAGCACTGTAGAACGCAGTAACAGCAACATACGCAGTGCCTGCAAGATGGGATTAGCAAGATTGGGTCGTCTAAGCAAGACTTTGGCCAATCGTAGCATGGCCACAACACAACGCTCGAGGAGAAACTGCCGGTCGGCGGCAACTGCCCCCATCAACAGTGAATAAATGTGGTTTCGCACACCAGGCCAGACGCCCAGGGCACGGTCTTTGTTGGCTACCAAAACCTGCACGACTAATTCAAGGAGAAACGCCTGACTGTGTTCGTCTAGTCCCCCGGCCATGCCGTCCTCAAGCAAGCTTCCTCGAGGACCTATACCAGCGTCTCCCAGAGTGCTGGCATCTCCTGCACCCATCATGGCTTTCAGCAGTTCATTTAACGAATCGCATCGAAGGAATGCAGACTCAGTGATGAGCTTCTCAGGATGACACTCTAAGATACAGGCTCTGGCTCTCTGCGACAGCTCTATGTCTTCTGGGTTTGTCCCTCTGGCAGTGCCAGCATCACCAAGGGAGATGTAAGAGTACAGAGATGACAGCAAGCCAGACTCTACTCTAGGAACAGCAACTGGAGTCTCTCGCATTAAGCTTATGTGCCCACTCGACTCTACGAAGTCTTCGCTCTCCACTAGCGAGGATGGAAGAAGACGACAGCGGAAAAGCTGCAGGAGAAGGTCCAAGATGTTCTTCCAGCCGTCTCTCAAAATGTCCCCATGTGACGTGACCAGCTTGAAGACTGTCCTGGCAGCAAGCTGAGCTTTCTTGTTAGACCCAAACGACACGGTCACATGTTCCGGTGCTTCAACAGAGGAAGCCGTCAGTGTAGTAAACTTACAGAGCGACACCACCAGGTTGTCAAAAACGTCGCTCATGCCGTATCTCGCAGAAATAGATGCACATTTCCTGAAGCCCGATAGTGCTCTCTGGATAATGGCATCATCAGAGGATTTGTCGAAAACATAGGAGAGTGAGGCGATGGTCGGGCCCCAGCAGATGGCGAACAAATCACGGTCAAAGGCTGTGTTGCCATTGGCGAGGAGGTACTCCCCCTCTTTGGTCGTTCCTCGCTTCAACAACATCTTCCACATGTAATTCTCCTTCACTAATCCAGTGTGTTCCGAAGGCATGACTATTTCATCCAGACGAATTGCATTGTAAATCTCTTCCAGCATGTCCGGATCAAAGTCTTTGCCATCGTTGACACCACGCAAGTTGTTGCGAAACTGGTCAAGAGTCATGGGTATGTTCTGTTTCTTGGCGTTCTGATTGTGTTGGTCGACATTGAGCATGATAATAGCATAAGCAAGAGTAAACGCTGCATCCTCCTTCCCAAACGGTTCGTTGTTGCTGGTGTGCCAGTGGGATGAGAAGTGCTCAATGATGATGGAGATGAGAGGAGCTTCCCCAGGAAGCCTGAAACTCTCCAGGAACGTGCGTAGCGCCTCGTCGACTCGCAGTCCTCGAAACTCAAAGGATCTCACAAAAGCCGAAAGTATGTCGACGTTCTTCTTCTTGCTCACGTACTCACCAATCATCTTCTTACAGAGCTGAGGATTCTCTCGAAGAAACACAGCAATATCATCATTAGTATTCCCAATAATTCCATTGTCCTGCAAAAATTTAATCCCTTTGTCAGGCTTAGCATTGAACTGATCCGTTCCGGCGGCCAAGAGTTTTTTCTGTTCCTTGAGCGCCACCAGGTGTTCCCGCGAGACAGTCTGACTGTCCATCAGTACAGTGCGAGCCTTGAGCTGGGGTGTGACTGGTGAGAACCCGCCACGAAGACCCAGTCCCAGGAGGTATCCCGACGACACCGGTGCCACCACCAGAGGCATCTGTTTAAGATCGTGTACCGCATCTGACAACTTTCTATCTCTGCTCGTGCTGTGTCCCTCAATTGTCTCAATGACAGTAAACAGTGCCTCTAAAGACAGCAAATTGGTAGAATAGAGGCCCTGAACAGGAAATGCATTCTTAGAGAGGACTTTAGTTAGGTCTTCAAATAAATTAGAAGCATAGAGGTCACAGTCATAGTTCAGAAAGAGCTCTGTGATGAGTCCGGGAATTCGCCACAACTGAACAATGGTCTCCAAGGCTAACTCCTTGTGAGCATAAGTTACATTCGCCATTTCCGACGTTATAATTTCCGTAAGCTTATTGAGGAACATTTCAATCTGAAACTTGAAGTGGGTACGCAAGGACTCGCAAAATAGGGTGCATATACGCAGGGATGCCATGAAGATGCTTAACCTGTGGTCGGGTTTCAGAAGCATGAAGAGGTTCCTGCAGAGCTGGTCCTTCAGAAGTGTCATCAACGATGGTGTCAGATTGATGTGATGGGCGCCAACTTCCAGGCCGACTGTCAGCAGGTTGAGCGCTGTGAGAATCATGGAAGGTGTGTTTTGTTCATTGGTTGGGGAAGTGAGAGAGATCAAGAACCTGAACACCTCTCTTACACAGGGCATGCCATAGGGCACCAGTGTACCCTCTTCAACACTCACTCCCTCCTGAGTGAACTTCACTCCCTGGGCATTGATAAACTCCTCCTTCTCAACCTGAAGCATGTTATCCGATCGAGAGGCAGTCTCCAAGGGCTCGGTTTCAATGTCACCGTGACTGACTACCTCAGCCGACGACTGTGACGTGTTGGTTTCCGATCGTTCCCTGGACACCGCCTCGATGTGATCGGCATCGCAGATCTTGGAGGAATGCACGCCATCTGGTTCACTCACTGAGCTTGCAAGATTTTCCATTGAACTACAGTTATCGGGGGCTAAATGAGCATTGGATATATCAACCTTGTTTTCAACCGGGGAGATGGAATCCATGATGCCCGAATCAACCGAGGCTGTGTCCCCAACCGGGTTGTCCCCAACAATGGCACTACTCAAGGACTCAAGCTCAGATTCGGATGGCGACACCATGGCAAGTGGCGACAGTTCCTCTTTGATGCCTAAATCAGACTCTTCCTCCTCTTTCTTCATCTGTTCTGATGCTGTAGTTGCTAGAGTCGGCTCGGGGGGAGGAGGGGTAGAGGATGGCGTCGGCCGGGGGGATTTGCCCTTCCTGCGACCTTTGCCCTCTCCACCTGCCCGCATCTTCAGTCTCCTGGCCTGCCCCTGAATCCTGGGATCGTCTTTAAACTGAGGGAGGCGAGCAAAGAGAAGTTGCACCATGTGCCTCAGCGCATCCTCAGTACAGTTCCTCAGCAGCTCGCTGAGTCGAGTCTCAAAACAGATGCGAAAGGAAGAATTTAATATTTCGCAGACAGATTCGTTGGTGAGAAGGTGACCCACGGGACCCAGCATGAGCGTCCTCAACACAGTCAGTATTTCCCACAAGACAACCTCGTCGGCCCCTTGGTCGGTGCCCACAAAGCGAGCGTGGGTGACTGCTGCAGCCACTGCCTCTACGGCGCTGACGGCGCTGCTGCACTCCTCTGTGATGAGGCCGTAGTTCAGCATTCTGCAACACAAAAACAAAATGATGGAATGCAACCAATGAAAATAAGAATTCATGTTTAAAAAAAATTCAAGAAATTACAGGTGGTCCTCAACTTACGATTACGTTACGTTCCGATGAACCCATAAGTCAAAATTATCCTAAGTCAAAATTATCCTAAGTCAAAAATATCCTAAGTCAAAAATTATCCTAAGTCAAAAATTATCCTGAGTCAAAAATTATCCTAAGTCAAAATTATCCTAAGTCAAAATTATCCTAAGTCGAATATGAATACAGTGGACCCCCGGAAATCGGCCACCTCCCAACTCAAACAATTATGTAAGTGTATTTTTGGGGGACTGAGATGACTAATCTAATTTACATTTGTCCTTATGGGAATAAATTCGTTCGGTAATGCCACTCAAACAACATTCTGGAATGAATTATGGCCAATTTCCAGGGGTCCACTGTATATGGTAAATAAATAAGGAGGAGGTGCGGGATTACCAAAACTATTATCCAGAGGGCTGAGGAGGGGTTGTTGAGGTGGTTCGGACATGTAGAGAGAATGGAACGAAACAGAATGACTTCGAGAGTGTATAAATCTGTAGTGGAGGGAAGGCGGGGTAGGGGTCGGCCTATGAAAGGTTGGAGGGAGGGGGTAAAGGAGGTTTTGTGTGCGAGGGGCTTGGATTTCCAGCAAGCATGCGTGAGCGTATTTGATAGGAGTGAATGCAGCCAAATGGTTTTTAATACTTGACGTGCTGTTGGAGTGTGAGCAAAGTAACATTTATGAAGGGATTCAGGGAAACCGGCAGGCCGGACTTGAGTCCTGGAGATGGGAAGTACAGTGTCTGAACTCTGGAGGGGGTGTTAATGTTGCAGTTTTATAACTGTAGTGTAAAGCACCCCTCTGGCAAGACAAGATTAGAGCAATATTTAACAAGATTAGAGCAATATTTAACAAGATGAGAGCAATATTTAACATGAGAGCAATATTGAACCAGATTAGAGCAATACTGAACCAGATTAGAGCAATATTGAACCAGATTAGAGCAATATTTAACCAGATTAATGCAATATTGAACTAGATTAGTGCCATATTTAACCAGATTAGAGCAATATTTAACCAGATTAGAACAATTCTTCATAAGAGTTCTTCTTTCTGAACACAAAATGAACCCAAATCTTTACCAAAAGTAATTATACTAACTAAATTCTGTATTATTTGCAAAATCTAGAGGCAGCCTCCTGGAACATAGGTCTTGTAATCTGGAGGTTCAACTTTGCACACAAGTGTAAATGTATAAGCACAAACATAGCAATTAGAGTACAACAGCACATCAATTCTGGCAAGATGGTGATGGAGTGAGTTATGGTGAGTGTTTCTTCTTTTCTTCTTTTTCGGGAGACAGCCAGCGTGTTAAAAAGAAAAATTCTGTATGAGAGATGAGAATATTCCAATTCAAAAGTGTTATCTGAAGTGTGATATCAGCACACTTCTGGCAATAAAGTGGTTGAATGAAAGATGGTAAATGTTTTCTCTTTTAATGAGCGAGGAAGAGGTCACCGTACTTCGGTTAAAGACAGCCAGTGTGTTAAAAACATATTAACGAGAGCTGTTAATGTAACTAACCTGTTAACAGCAGCCAGAGCGCCTTTAGTGACAGGCCCAGTGGTGTCCTCAGAACGGATGATTGCCAGAAATGGATCCAGGAATGTACTGGGGTCCATGGTGTCATCTGGACCGAGGGAGGTGACCGTAGTCCTCAACTCCTTCAACTTCATGACCAGTGGATCACGTTCCATGTCCTGCAAGGGAACAACTTGCAAGATAGAAAGAGCACACCTAGAGTCAACCTAGCAAACAAAATGTGCACACAAAACACCCACACTGCCTTTCTTGGGTTATCCTGGGTGACTAACCCTCCGGGGTTAAAAATCCGAATAAAATCTTATCTTATCTCAACCCAATTTATTTCAGCATGATACATGTTTGTACAAAGGAGTACTATAACAATTAGGTGTACATGCCAAAAGCCCCTTTATATGCAGAGCATTTCAGGCATTTGGGGTCAAAACGTGCACACAACACACCCAGTCAACCCATGGGGTCAAAACAAACACATGACCTAAATTCTGCCCAACGCCCTCAACTGACCTGCTGGTGTGACGACCAGCGGGGAGTCGACCGCTTCATGGCGGCCAACAGCGGTGTTATCTCGCCCAGGAGGATGCGACCATAGCAGATGGTCGGGCGGCGGGTCGTCACCGGAGGAATCTGCAGCACCACAACCTCTTCGCTCGCTGCTGCTGCGGAGGGGGAAACAACCCCCTCCGCAGCCCCCATGTCTGGGGACGATCCTTCAACCATACTGATTCATATCACAACCTGAAATATAATAATAATAATAATAATAATAATAATAATAATAATAATAATATAATAAATAATAAAAACATGTAAAAATATAAATAATTATTAATAATAAAAATAGTACATACATAATAATAATTATAATAAAAATAGAAGAATAAAAATACATAATAAAAAATACATAATAATAATAATAATAATAATAATGACACTCAAAAGGAATAAATGGACCCTCGGTTTTCGTCAATAATTCTTTCCAGAATGCTGTTCGAGTGCCGTTACCAAACGAATTTGTTCCCATAAGGATGATTGTAAATTAGATTAGTCATTTCAGACCCCCAAAAATACACTTACAAAAGCACTTACAAAAATACACTTACATAATTGTTCGAGTTGGGAGCTGTACGAAAACTGAGGGTCCACTGTACTAAGGTTTATCTTCATGACTGACATTATAATCCATATAAGACATAAAAGGTAGTCTTACTCATTTTTATTGTACTATATAACTTTGTACACAGTCAGTACAGAGACATCCTCATCATCCTTCAAAAGTATTTATTTCCCGCCCAACAAAAATCGTATCTTGGTATACACAGAATATAATGTACATGGTGGCCCCTCAATGTACTGGACTAACACAGGGAGGAACGGGTCAGTGGTAAAGGTGATTGTTGCGGATGACGATAGTTTCGACTGGCTGTAGCAATAATATACTTCTGACACCAATGAACTTAGTCTGTTGCTTATAAATAAATAAATCAATAAACACACACACACACACACACACATGAATATCGGGGAAGGGCAAAGAAGACCGCGAACAGCGTATAGTCTAGGTGGCCAAAGACTGCAAACCTCACTCAAAGAAAAAGATCTTGGGGTGAGTATAATACCGAGCACATCTCCTGAGGCACACATCAATCAGATAACTGCTGCAGCATACGGGCGGCTGGCAAACCTAAGAATAGCGTTCCAATACCTCACTAAGGAATCATTCAAGACTCTGTACACAATATACGTCAGGCCCATACTGGAGTATGCAGCACCAGTTTGGAACCCACACCTGGTCAAGCACGTCAAGAAATTAGAGAAAGTGCAAAGGTTTGCAACAAGACTAGTCCCAGAGCTAAGAGGATTGTCCTATGAAGAAAGGTTAAGGGAAATCGGCCTGACGACACTAGAGGACAGGAGGGTTAGGGGAGACATGATAACGACATACAAAATACTGAGAGGAATAGATAAGGTGGACAGAGACAAAATGTTCCAGAGAGAGGACACAGAAACAAGGGGTCACAATTGGAAGTTGAAGACTCCTATGAGTCAAAGGGATGTTAGGAAGTATTTCTTCAGTCATAGAGTTGTCAGGAAGTGGAATAGCCTAGAAAGCGACATAGTGGAGGCAGGAACCATACATAGTTTTAAGACTAGGTTTGATAAAGCCCATGGAGCAGGGAGAGAGAGGACCTAGTAGCAATCAGTGAAGAGGCGGGGCCAGGAGCTATGACTCGACCCCTGCAACCACAAATAGGTGAGTACACACACACAGGGCCAGGAGCTATGACTCGACCTCTGCAACCACAAATAGGTGAGTACACACACATACACACACACACACACACACACACACACACACACACACACACACACACACTAACACAAGTGAAGAGGCAAGGCCAAGAGCTATGACTCGACCCCTGCAACCACAATTAGGTGAGTATGCACATATACACATACACAAAATTTACAGAATATAAATTACATATACAAATTATACATTCAAATTATATATATAAATTACCAATTACCATGATACTAAATGCAAAGAAAATAATCAATTAACCCTCCCATTTTTTATGTTTCCATTGAAAATTTTATCCCGACCATTATCCCCGAGTATCAGAACTACACATGACTTCCCAAATTGACCAACCTCACAAAGAAATTAAGAAAAAATCCCCCGGGATAAAAAAAATCCAAACAGGATTAAAAAATCTACCGGGATTAAAAAATCCACCAGGATAAAAAATCCACCAGGATAAAAAAAATTCTAATCCCTTTCACAATCTGGATGACTGACCACTAAGACACTATAAATCCCTCTCCCCCACGATAACTTAAAACAACTAACCCAGCTCAAAAAGTAATAAATCCCCCAGGATAAAAAAATCCTAATCACTCTCACCATCTGGACGATTGCCCAAATAAGATAGTAAATCTCTCTCCCCGTGGATTACACCCCCAGGATTAACAAAAAATATCTAACCCAGCTCAAAAGGTAATAAATCCCCAATATAAAAAAAATCCTAATCTCTTTCCCCGTCTGGATGACTGACCAAATAAGACATTAAATCTCCCTCCCAGGGGGATTACACCCCCAGGATTAACTAAAAAATAACTACCCCTGCTCAAAAAATTAAATCCCCCAGGATAAAAAAAAAATCCTAATCCCTTTCACCATCTGGACAACCAACTAAGACACCATAAATCCCTGCCCTCCCCCCGGGGGGGGCACCCCCTGGGACACCTCAAAGTAAACACAGATCACTAATGCATCACCACAATATCCACGATGGCGATAAGAGGGATATTTGGGCTAGAAAATGGCTAAAAACTGGCGAGAATGGCGCGGCGGGTCGACCCAGGTGACGTGTAGTTACAACCTTCAAAAGGACCCGCACTATAAATATTTACATCAATTAGTAGGATTTTCTATCTTATTTAACCCCAAAAATAACTCCATTGGCAAGAAAAAAATAATTGACGTCCTGTAATTCTAAAATTGCGTTTAGCTGTGCCGATTTATGTATGTAAATATTGATCCAAATGTGATTATATCAGTTGTAATTTCTACCTTATTTAGCCTCAAAAATAACTCCATTGGCAAGAAAAAATAAATAATATATTATAATTCTAAAATTGTGTCCAATTATTCTGATTTATGTACGAATCTATTGATCTATAAGCGATTTTATCAATTATTTGAAATCTCTACCTCATTTAACCCCAAAAATAATCTCATTGGCAAGAAAAAAAGGAATAATATATTATAATTCTAAAATTGTGAGCAGTTATTCTGAGTTATGTATAAAAATATTGATTTTTTAGGTGATATTTATATTAGTGGTCCTTATAAGTCAAAATTTAATGTATTTGTTCCTGTTGTATACTTTTTTTAATCAGTGTATTGCAAATAAAGTATTTTTCTGATGTATTAAATGCATGTTATCTTGTTATCTGAGGCGGGATAATAAATGTTATCTTGTTATCTGAGGTAGACAGCCAGGGGTCTTGAAGGCAGCCAAGGGTCTTGAAGACAGCCAGGGGTCTTGAAGACAGCCAGGGGTCTTGAAGACAACCAGGGGTCTTGAAGACAGCCAGGGGTCTTGAAGACAACCAGGGGTCTTGAAGACAGCCAGGGGTCTTGAAGACAACCAGGGGTCTTGAAGACAGCCAGGGGTCTTGAAGACAACCAGGGGTCTTGAAGACAGCCAGGGGTCTTGAAGACAGCCAGGGGTCTTGAAGACAACCAGGGGTCTTGAAGACAGCCAGGGGTCTTGAAGACAGCCAGGGGTCTTGAAGACAGAAAGGGGTCTTGAAGACAGCCAGGGGTCTTGAAGACAGGAAGGGGTCTTGAAGACAGCCAGAGGTCTTGAAGACAACCAGGGGTCTTGAAAGCCAGGGGTCTTGAAGACAACCAGGGGTCTATTGGTAATCCCCCTTATGTATGCTTTGTATTGAGCCTGGTTACCAGTAATGACACTGAAATACAATTAGCACACTATGTCTTTCTTAAATGTTATTCTTAACCATCTTGTAACCAGTGTTATTTCATTACCAGTTGTGCTATAGACGTGGTCATCCACAGTAGACGCCGGATACCTGGGAGCTACAAACCTGGCGACGGTGCTTAGTGGGGCATAGCGACCTTCATCTCTTCTTTACGATCTGGAGTGAGATACTGCGAACCAAGAATAACAGCAGCTTCACCATAAGTAAGGTACAGGTGTACATAAATACAGTTACATAGATTATCATACATAGCAGCATATGTGTAGATTACCTACCAGGATAAACCAGACAAAGTGACTTCCATTGTGGTTCAATGCCTACCCAGGAGCCAACATCATATCTTCAGTAGATCTTAATGTTTCCTGTCTTAAGATCTCCTGAACTTAGTACAGAATTCTGTCTTAAGATTTCCTGCATCTCCTTCCTCTAAGTTATTCATTATTTCTTTTTCTCTACTTCTGATCAGGCGGAGAGCATTCCCATGACTACAAACCTCACTCAAGAAAAAGGATCTTGGGGTGAGTATAACACCGAACACATCTCCTGAGGCACACATCAACCAGATAACTGGTGCAGCATATGGGCGCCTGGCAAACCTGAGAATAGCGTTCCGATACCTCAGTAAGAAATCGTTCAAGACTACACACTGCACGTCAGACCCATACTGGAGTATGCAACACCAGTTTGGAACCCACACCTGGTCAAGCACGTCAAGAAATTAGAGCAAGTGCAAAGGTTTGCAACAAGACTAGTCCCAGCGCTAAGTGGAATGTCCTACGAGGAGAGGTTAAGGGAAATCAACCTGACGACACTGGAGGACAGGAGGGACAGGGATGACATGATAATGACATATAAAATACTGAGACGAATTGACAAGATACAGGATGTTGCAGAGATGGGACACAGCAACAAGGGGACACAGCAACAAGGGGACACAGCAACAAGGGGACACAGCAACAAAGGGACACATCAATAAGGGGACACAGCAACAAGGGGACATATCAACAAGGGGACACATCAACAAGGGGACACAGCAACAAGGGGTCACAACTGGAAGTTGATGACTCAAATGAGTCTCAGGGATATTAGGAAGTATTTCTTCAGTCACAGAGTTGTCAGGAAGTGGAACAATCTGGAGAGTGATGTAGTGGAGGCAGGATCCATACATAGCTTTAAAAAGAGGTATGATAAAGCTCATGGAGCAGGGAGAGAGTGGACCTACTAGCGACCAGTGAAGAGGCGGTGCCAGGAGCTATAAATCGACCCCTGCAACCACATATAGGTGAGTACAAATAGGTAAGTACACACACACACACAAAACCTTCAACTTTCTCACAACGCTACGATCAATTTCACTCGCAAATTTACTGAAGATTTCTGAATTAAAAAAGAAAAATCAAGCACCAACTCCACACCAAACACACACACACAAACTCTAAACACAAACAAACACTCAATTAACCCTCTCTTAGACCTGACAAACACCTTGTTTTATTAATATTACTCCCAGTGAGTGATGTGTTTGGTGTTTGTGAGGGTGTATGGCAAGTAAATATACACTGGGAGGTGTATATCTCAGTGTATATACACTGGTTGCTTGTATTAAACTGTGTCTTGGTGTATTAAAGTATCCCTGACTGGTGGTGTATGAGGTGACACAATCAAGGTGTGGTAGACAGGGTTTAAACCCTTGTATAGTGTGTGTGTTTGGCAACTGTGGATAGGAGAGGATGAGGGACGACCTCTGTCTATACAGTAGTTGATTCCCCTCGTCTAGCTTGCTGCTGTTCCCTCCTATACACACACACACGTATATGCATGCGGTGGCTCGACCCCTCCTACTGCAAATAGGTGAGTACACACATGTATACACACATACACACATGTATACACATATGTACACACACGTACACACATGCATACACACATGTGCACACACATACACACATGTACGTAGCTTTAAGATGAGGTACGATATAATGTTCTTGGAGGAGAGTGAAGAGGCGGGGCCAGGAGCTGTGACTCGACCCTTGGAAAGGCATTTCTACACACATAAACACACACACACACACACACACACATATCAGTGTTGTACCAGTGTTATAGTGTTGTACCAGTGTTATAGTTGTACCAGTGTTATAGTTGTACCAGTGTTGTTCCAGTGTTGTTATACCAATGTTGTTAGTGTTATACCAGTGTTGTTACAGTGTTATTGTACCAGTGTTGTTCCAGTGTTGTACCAGTGTTGTACCTGGGTTGTTCCAGTGTTGTTGTTACACTGTTGTACCAGTGTTACAGTGTTGTACCAGTGTTGTACCTGGGTTGTTCCAGTGTTGTTGTTACACTGTTGTACCAGTGTTCCAGTGTTGTACCAGTGTTGTACCTGGGTTGTTCCAGTGTTGTTGTTACACTGTTGTACCAGTGTTCCAGTGTTGTACCAGTGTTACAGTGTTGTACCAGTGTTGTTACGGTGTTGTTGTACCAGTGTTGTACCTGCGTTGTTCCAGTGTTGTTGTTACACTGTTGTACCAGTGTTACAGTGTTGTACCAGTGTTGTTACGGTGTTGTTGTACCAGTGTTGTACCTGCGTTGTTCCAGTGTTGTTGTTACACTGTTGTACCAGTGTTACAGTGTTGTACCAGTGTTGTTACAGTGTTGTTGTACCAGTGTTGTTATAGTGTTGTACCAGTGTTGTTATAGTGTTGTACCAGTGTTGTTATAGTGTTGTACCAGTGTTGGTATAGTGTTGTACCAGTATTGTTATAGTGTTGTACCAGTGTTGTTATAGTGTTGTACCAGTGTTACAGTGTTGTACCAGTGTTGTTATAGTGTTGTACCAGTGTTGTTATAGTGTTGTACCAGTGTTGTTATAGTGTTGTACCAGTGTTACAGTGTTGTACCAGTGTTGTTATAGTGTTGTACCAGTGTTACAGTGTTGTACCAGTATTGTTATAGTGTTGTACCAGTGTTACAGTGTTGTACCAGTGTTGTTATAGTGGTGTACCAGTGTTGTTATAGTGTTGTACCAGTAATGTTATAGTGTTGTACCAGTGTTGTTATAGTGTTATACCAGTGTTATAGTTGTACCAGTGTTGTTCCAGTGTTGTTATACCAATGTTGTTAGTGTTATAACAGTGTTGTTCCAGTGTTGTACTAGTGTTGTTCCAGTGTTGTACCAGTGTTGTTACAATGTTGTACTAGTGTTGTTGTTCCAGTGTTGTACCAGTGTATTTGTACCAGTGTTGTTCCAGTCTTGTACCAGTGTTGTTGCACCAGTGTTGTACCAGTGTCGTTGCACCAGTGTTTTTGTACCAGTATATTTGTACCATTGTTGTACCAGTGTTGTTGCACCAGTGTAGTTCCAGTTGTAACAGTGTTCCAGTGTTGTTGTACCAGTGTATTTGTACCAGTGTTGTTGCACCAGTGTTGTACTAGTGTTGTTCCAGTGTATTTGTACCAGTGTATTTGTACCAGTGTTGTTGTACCAGTGTATTTGTACCAGTGTTGTTGCAAGTCAAGTGTTCCATCACTTTAGCCTTCAAACAATAATATTGCAATTTGTTGCTTCGTTGCAGAGATTGCAAAGCAGCAGTGACTACACTATGGGAGGTCCTCTCTGCAACACCCCGCTAAGCAACACTCTCCTCTAAGCAACACTCTCCTCTAAGCAACACTCTCCTCTAAGCAACACTGTCCTCTAAGCAACACTGTCCTCTAAGCAACACTGTCCTCTAAGCAACACTGTCTTCTGTGCAACACTCTTCTCTCTGCAACACTGTCCCCTAAGCAACACTGCCTCTCTGCAACAGTATGTAACACTGGCTTCTATGCAACACTGGTAATCCAGCAACATCAATGGTCACCTCAACTTAGTGGATAATGAGAACCTTCAAAACCAGGGATACCAAGACCATGTTGACACTTTACAGATCGCTTGTTCTATCTAGGCTGGAATATTGCTGCACACTAACTGCACCTTTCAAGGCAGGTGAAATTGCTGACCTTGAAAATGTGCAGAGAACCTTCACCGCACGCATAAGTGCGATAAACCACCTCAATTACTGGGAACGCTTGAAGTTCCTAAACCTGTACTCTCTAGAACGCAGGCGGGAGAGATACATTATTATATACACGTGGAAAATTATCGAGGGCTTAGTACCAAACTTGCACACGAGAATCACTCCCTACTAAAGCAAAAGACTCGGCAGGCGATGTAACATCCCCCCAATGAAGAGCAGGGGTGCCACTAGCACGTTGAGGGACAACACAGTAAGTGTCAGGGGCCCAAGACTGTTCAACTGCCTCCCAGCATACATCAAGGGGATTACCAACAAACCCCTGGCTGTCTTCAAGCAGGCACTGGACAGGCACCTAAAGTCGGTACCTGACCAGCCGGGCTGTGGTTCGTACGCTGGACTGCGTGCGGCCAGCAGTAACAGCCTGGTTGATCAGGCTCTGATCAAACAGGAGGCCTGGTCACAGACCGGGCCGCGGGGGCGTTGACCCCTGAAATTCTCTCCAGGTAGACTCCAGGTAATGTCACAGTGTTAGCGTTCGCCTGAGTCCATCAGCGAGTGTGTTCCGAGTCCATAGCCATGTACTCAGAGTCCATCAGCGAGTGTGTTCCGAGTCCATAGCCATGTACTCAGAGTCCATCAGCGAGTGTGTTGCGAGTCCATAGCCATGTACTCATTATTTCCACAGTTGAAGGGAACCGGCTGAGTAATCCACTAGAGAGAGTTGCAGGATTGATGGTTTGAAGCAGTCAGCACTGTCAGTGAGCTTGAGGTATACCTGGAGTATACCTGGAAGTATACCTGCAAGTATACTCTAGGTATACTCCCGTGCCGAGTGGTAAACGCCCCAGCGACAAGGTCCATGAAAAGGCCTGGTGGTGGGTCAGGTACTGACTTTGTGTCTGTCCAGCTCCCTCTTGAAGGCAGCCAGGGGTCTTGAAGGCAGCCAGGGGTCTTGAAGGCAGCCAGGGGTCTTGAAGGCAACCAGGGGTCTTGAAGACAACCAGGGGTTTTGAAGACAGCCAGGGGTCTTGAAGACAACCATGGGTCTTGAAGACAACCGAGGTCTTGAAGACAGCCAGGGGTCTTGAAGACAACCATGGGTCTTGAAGACAACCATGGGTCTTGAAGACAGCCAGGGGTCTTGAAGACAACCAGGGGTCTATTGGTAATCCCCTTATGTATGCTGGGAGGCAGTTGAACAGTCTTGGGCCCCTGGCACTTATAGTGTTGTCTCAGTGTACTCGTGGCGTCACAGCTGATCATTGTGGGAATGTTACAGCTCCTGTCCAGTCTTGTGCTATCATAGGCAGTGATTTCTGTGTCCAGATTTGTGACCAGTCTCTCTAGGTTTTCCCAAATAGAATATTTATCAGGTGGACCTGACTTAACTCAGTGAAGACGTGTCTTGTGTGCTCTCTGTGAATCTGAACAAGATGTCCTCTCTTGAGCTACTCTACCAGCAGCTGAAGGAAGAACTGAGGGTAGCTAAGCTTGAGATACAGCGACTGACTGAGGAAAACAAGAGGATTCGTAGTAATCCTCCTGTTGAGAATCCTCAAGCCAAGAAAGGAACCTGGACAGTGGCCGGAATGCATGGGACAAAGTTAAAGATCAAGAGGATGGATGGAGAGGTAGAATTAACGAAGAACCAGAAACCTGTTGTGGAAACATCGAACCGATTCTCCGTGTTACCCGATGAATGTGAGTCGACTACAGGGAACATCACGAACGACACCAAGGAAGGTAAGAACATTGTTCTTGTTGGGGATAGTCAAATTAGGTATATGGATAGGGCCTTCTGCTTGAAAGAGAGAAGTAGGAGACAGAGGGTTTGCTTTCCTGGGGCTGTGATGGAGGATATTGTTAGCCGTCTGGAGACATCATGAGAGGTAATGGGAGCAATCCTATTATCTGTCTCAGTGCTGGAGGCAAAAGATGTTGGCAGAGTAGGAGTGAAACCCGACTACAGGTAAAAGGTCAGCAATAGACATAATTAGGAAGAAGGGTGGGAACCCTGTCATATGTGGTATTTTGCCAAG
>WNWK01032193.1:0-22084 GCA_009830355.1 Cherax destructor
AACTGGCTAATGAATGGTGTGAGTAGTTACTAAGACTAAACTGGCTAATGAATGGTGTGAGTAGTTACTAAGACTAGTGTTTACATGGCTTGGACAATTATTGCAGTTCAATATTGCACTGGTTGAGATTTTAGAATATATAAAAGTAATAAGAGGTAAGTTAATGTAAATAACTGTGTTAAGAGAATATAGCAATTAAGTTTAAAAGTAGTGTGGACTAATAGTAAAAAGGTTATAATTAATTTTAAGTAAATAAGTAAACTATTTGGTAGTTGCTTCTAATACAAGAAATAGTATAAAATAAGTCACATAACAATGAAGTAGTGTTTTAATACAATACAAAATTAGTCACACAATTTACCACAATTTTGTAATGTACAGTGGACCCCCGAGTTTCGTAAAAACTTCACTCCTGAAGTCTGCTCAAGCGCTATTACCGAACGAATTTACTCTCTTAAGGAAAAATGTCACGTAGGTTAGTCTATTTCAGACCCCCAAAAGTACACTTCCACAAGCACTTACAATATTATACTTACATAACTGTACGATTTCCGGGGTTTACGAAACTCGGGGGTTCACTGTATAGTGGACTAATAGTAAAAAAAAGGTTTTGATTAAATTTCAAGTAAACAGTGTTTACTAATTTTGTAAGTTAAGGTTTGGAAATGGTAATGGTAAATGTGTATTAAGAAATATAAAACAAATGGTTACAAATAAGGCAAAAGATATATATAAAATAAAAAATAAGTCACACAATCAAAATTTGTGAGAAATTTAAGATAGTGAGGTAGACCTAACGTACAATTTAGTATAATTTAGAACAATTAAATTGAATTAATAATTATTACAATTTAGTAATATTTAATGCAATGAAATTTAAGCATATAATTTTGAAGTACGTAATGAGTTTATGGTTGAGAATCCTTAGCACAATACAGTGGTACCCCGGTTTACGATATTTTTTCATTCCAGAATGCTGTTCAAGTGCCATTACCAAACGAATTTATCTCCTTAAGAAAAGTTGTAAAATAGACTAGTCCTTTTAGACCCCCAAAATTACACTTACAAAAGCATTTAAAAAAATAAACTTACATAAAAGGGTGAGTTTGGGGACCATCGTAAACCGGGGTACCACTGTATATAGTAGTGAAGGTGAATTAAGTTTAAGTTGAGTAGACATATTATTTAGAAGTTTTTTGTATAGCCTTTGAGTCACTATACAAAAAACTTCAAAATAATATAAGCCTAACAATGTTTTATTATATGTAAACTACATTATTTTGTACCACAAAGAAATAAATTTTTTAATTTTTTTTTCAACAAACTGGCCATCTCCCACTGAGGTAGGGTGACCCAATTATTATCATTATAATCAAAACTAAATGTTAAACCTAGTGGCATGGTGGCTGAAGCTCTTGCTTCATGCACGGAGAGCCCAGGTTCGATTCCCGGCGAGGTGGAAACATTTTAAGGTGTTTCCTTACACCTGTTGTCCTGTTCACCTAGCAGCAAATAGGTACCTGGGTGTTAGTCGACTGGTGTGGGTCGCATCCTGGGAAACAAGATTAAGGACCCCAATGGAAATAAGGCAGACAGTCCTCAATGACGCACTGACTTTCTTGGGTTATTCTGGGTGGCCAACCCTCCGGGGTTAAAAATCCAAACAAAATATTATCTTATCTAACAGGATGACCCAAAGAAGAAGAAACACTTTCACTATCATTCACTCTCACTGTCTTGCCAGCAGGGCGCTTATAGTTCAGGAAAATTTGCCAATGTTTTCCTACTTACCAGAAATTAGTATACACTAATTTACAAATTCTGAAAATTTTTGTCTCAAGAGAAAAAAGGAACGTATTCCCATCAAAGTTTCTGGGAAGCTGAAAATGAACATGACCTTAATAAGTCAATTATCTAAAGTTTCCAAGAAAATTTAATTACACGTTTTGCATATACAGTGGACCCCGAGTAACGAACACCCCAGAAATCGTACAATTATGTAAGTATAATATTGTAAGTGCTTGTGGAAGTGTATTTTTGGGGGGGCTCTAATAGACTAACCTACATGACAATATTCCTTAAGGGAGTAAATTCGTTCGGTAATGGCACTTGAGCAGGCTTCTTGAATGAAGTTTTTACGTTACTCGGGGGTCTACTGTATGTATTATTAACATATTTGTATAGTGAATTCACTTATGTTAATTCAAACCGATGTGTCCCATGGCCTGGTAGGCAATGCTTTTGCCTCACACACTTGAGTTTCCGTGGTTCAATCACCAGCAAGGGTGGTAACTCTAGGGGTGTTTCCTTACACATGTTGTTAAATTAGACACATATGCAACACTTGGGTATCTTTATTGAGGGTTTCCTCAATAAAGATACCCAAGTGTTGCATATGTGTCTAAGTTATCAACTTATCGGTTCTCTGAACCATTCATCTACACCTGTTGTCCCCGTTCACCTAGCAAATAAGCAGTTACCTGGGTGTTACTCGACTGGTGTGGGTGGCAACTTGGACAGGCACCTAAAGACGGTACCTGACCAGCCAGGCTGTGGTTCGTACGTTGGACTGCATGCGGCCAGCAGTAACAGCCTGGTTGATCAGGCTCTGATCCAACATGAGGTCTGGTCAGAGACCGGGCTGCAGGGGCGTTGACCCCTGGAACTCTCTCCTGGTATACTCCAGGTGGGTAATTTACACATGTTTAACTATGTATAATAATTGTACTTACATGTACTAGTACCTAAATAAACTTACTAGTCAAAATAAAGGTATCCCATACCTGGATTGCTAGTGCACTCAGTTCACACGCCGAGGTTCAACTATAACAACTATGATCAATTTCTCTAGTATTAAGTAGTGTGTAAGCCATTAAATTTAGTCTGCCCATAATGTCATGGCATGATAGCAACTCTCTTTGCACTGCAATTCATTATTGTAATTACAAAATCTCGATGTATTATATTTGTAACTACCAATAACATTGTACACTTGTAACATGCATTGAAATAATAAAATTATTATTATTATTATTATTATTATTATTATTATTAATCCCCAGTATGACTGGAAACATTAGGACATGTGTGGGTCGCATCCTGGGACAAAACTGACCTAATCTGCGGAAAATGCTATGCATAACAAGTATCTTTCTATATAATAGTATGTCATTGATGTCAGCTATGGTCTGTATACCTTGAAGAAATAAAGATACTATATCATTATTATTATTATTATTATTACTATTATTAATATGGCTTGAGTCCATATCTTAATAAAGCCAATTTGCAATTTTAAGCATTTTTGTGACACAAATTAGCAAAAAAATATTTGTTTTATTTATGAAGCATTTAAGCTGTAATGTAATGATATATGAAGAAAAATACTATCAGGAGAAGTCGCCGATGTTTTCCAACCAGTCAAGAAATGTGTTATCAGATCAGAGATGTTAAGATGAGAAGTCGCCGACGTTTTTCTTACTAGCTAAGTCACTATGAAAATAGTGACAGGAGAAGTGGCCGACGTTATTCTATTCTAGCTGCCAGGAGCTACTATTATATAATGTAAGTTATAACACCTGGGTAACTTTATTAAAGTGTGCCAACACCTAGAGTGCCAGCACCCGGTGTGCCAACACTTGCTGTGTCAAGTGGTAGGTAGGTATAATGTTCCTCAGCTAACAGGATAAGTGTTTCCTGACGCGGGTGTTGGTCTCATGACCCGCTGCTGGAGCTTTGGGTCATCTGGCCGATGACTTCCACTGGCTTACCGGTCTTCATGTGTTGTGTTCACACGTGTATATATAGCAACACTATCAGCAACTACTAACCTCAGTGGTGGTAGTACTAACCTCAGTGGTGGTAGTACTAACCTCAGTGGTGGTAGTACTAACCTCAGTGGTGGTAGTACTAACCTCAGTGGTGGTAGTACTAACCTCAGTGGTGGTAGTACTAACCTCAGTGGTGGTAGTACTAACCTCAGTGGTGGTAGTACTAACCTCAGTGGTGGTAGTACTAACCTCAGTGGTGGTAGTACTAACCTCAGTGGTGGTAGTACTAACCTCAGTGGTGGTAGTACTAACCTCAGTGGTGGTAGTACTAACCTCAGTGGTGGTAGAAGTGTGTGTTGTTGACGGTGAGTGATTGTGGTAGTACTAACCTCATTGGTGGTAGTACTAAGCTCAATGGTGGTAGTACTGACCTCAGTGGTGGTAGAAGTGTGTGTTGTTGACGGTGAGTGATTGTGGTAGTACTAACCTCAGTGGTGGTAGTACTAAGCTCAATGGTGGTAGTACTGACCTCAGTGGTGGTAGAAGTGTGTGTTGTTGACGGTGAGTGATTGTGGTAGTACTAACCTCAGTGGTGGTAGTACTAACCTCAGTGGTGGTAGAAGTGTGTGTTGTTGACGGTGAGTGATTGCAGTAGTACTAACCTCATTGGTGGTAGTACTAAGCTCAATGGTGGTAGTACTGACCTCAGTGGTGGTAGAAGTGTGTGTTGTTGACGGTGAGTGATTGTGGTAGTACTAACCTCAGTGGTGGTAGTACTAACCTCAGTGGTGGTAGTACTAACCTCAGTGGTGGTAGTACTAACCTCAGTGGTGGTAGTACTAACCTCAGTGGTGGTTGTTAGTTTAGTTTGATATCTTTATTATGCACCCCATACCCATCCTGTGGGCGGTAGTCAAAAGATTACAGAGGTACATAATGGGTCCAGGGACTGGACCTCAAAGTTTGATAGCTGAGCAAGTTACAAAGGTAATGAACTCAGATGGTCACAATCATGACAAGTTACAAAGGTATTTGCAGTTTACAGAGGTATATATAGGGTCCAGAGACTGGGCCCCAAAGTTTTGATAGCTGAACAAGGTACAATGGTAATTAATTCACTAGTTACAAAGTAATGAATCATGTAAGTAAATTTACTTACGTCTGTTCATGGTTGCACTCATCTCAGTGGTGGTAGAAGTGTGTGTTGTTGACGGTGAGTGATTGCGGTAATACTAACTAAAGTGGTGGTAATACTAACCTCACTGGTGGTAGTAATAACCTCAGTGGCGGTAGTACTAACCTCAGTGGTGGTAGTACTAACCTCAGTGGTGGTAGTACTAACCTCAGTAGCGGTAGTACTAACCTCAGTGGTGGTAGTACTAAACTCAGTAGTGGTGGTGGTGGTAGTACTAACCTCAGTAGTGGTGGTGGTGGTAGTACTAACCTCAGTAGTGGTGGAGGTAGTACTAACCTCAGTAGTGGTGGTGGTGGTAGTACTAACCTCAGTAGTGGTGGTGATAGTACTAACCTCAGTAGTGGTGGAGGTAGTACTAACCTCAGTAGTTGTGGTGATAGTACTAACCTCAGTAGTGGTGGTGGTAGTACTAAACTCAGTAGTGGTGGTGATAGTACTAACCTCAGTAGTGGTGGAGGTAGTACTAACCTCAGTAGTGGTGGTGATAGTACTAACCTCAGTAGTGGTGGTGGTAGTACTAACCTCAGTAGTGGTGGTGGTAGTACTAACCTCAGTAGTGGTGGTGATAGTACTAACCTCAGTAGTGGTGGAGGTAGTACTGACCTCAGTAGTGGTGATAGTACTAACCTCAGTAGTGGTGGTGGTAGTACTAACCTCAGTAGTGGTGGTGGTGGTAGTACTAACCTCAGTAAGTAAGTAAATTTATTCAGGTATACAGAAATACAGTTACATAGATTATCATACATAGCAGCATATGTGTAGAAAACCTAGGAAAACCCAAAAAAGTCAGAGTGACTTATTTCCACTGGGGTCCATAGTAGTGATGGTGGTAGTACTATCCTCAGTAGTGGTAGTAGTGTGTATTGTTACTTCCTGACGGTTAGTGGTAACATAAGATTTTCGGATTTTTAACCCCAGAGGGTTAGCCACCCAGGTAGTATGCACATAAAGGGCCCCAGAATCTGGAATTCATTACCAGTAAATATTAAGTTAACCTTGTCTGAAAATCAATTCAAGACTCTTCTCAAAAATCACCTACTCACCCTATACTAAATACTCATACTGTAACAAACTTTCAAACCCAATGTTATTTTACTTAAGATAATCTCAGTTTTATATTGTCATCCTCCATAACACTTGTTGCAATTTCATATCATCATATTGTCATTTAAAATAGTATAGTATCATCATTTTGTTAATTTGAGATAAATTATATAACTAGAAGAAACTCAATAAATTTTTCTAGTATTGTTATTATACTAGTATAGCATCAACATATTGTAACTTGAAATAAAATATACAACTAGATTAAACTCAACCAATTTCTCTAGTATTGTCTTTTAATAGTATGTATAATCATATTGTAATTTGAAATAATACATAACTAGAATAAACTCAATCAATTTCTCTAGCATGAAGTACTTAGTGAATAAGTCTTTAGAATAAGCTGCCCCTAATGCCATGGCATGCCAGTGGCTCTCCTTGCATTACAGTTTTATAATTGTAACTACCATTAACAATGTACACTTGTAACATGCATCGAAATAAAAATATTATTATTATTATATTATTATTATTATTATTATTTATTATTATTATTATTATTATTATTATTATTATTATTATTATTATTATAGGCCAACCGAAAAAGGCAGTGCGTCATCGAGGGGCTGTCTTATTTCTATTAAGGGTCCTCAGTCTTGTCCCACAGGATGCGACCCACAACAGTCGACTAACACCCAGGTACCTACTCACTAGGTGGACAGGACAACGGGTATAAGGAAACAGGCCCAATGTTTCCACTCTGCCGGGAATCGAACCCGGACTGTCAGCGTATTAAGCGAGAGCTTTGCCAGCCAGGCCACGGCTCCTTCCCCTAAAGGGGCCTGGTAATAGTTTGCCACTAACCTTAGTGATGGTAGTAGTGGTGGTATTGTACCACTAACTTCTGTACATAAGAAAGAAGGAACACTGCAGCAGGCCTACTGGCCCATGCGAGGCAGGTCCAAGTCTCCCGCCGGCTTAAGCCAATGCCCTGTAGTGAAAGTGGTGGTTAATACTTGTTGACAGTGAGGGATTGTGGTAGCACTAACATCAGTGGTGGTAGTGTAGCACTAACCTCAGTGGTGGTAGTGCAGCACTAACCTCAGTGATGGTAGTGTAGCACTAACCTCAGTGATGGTAGTGCAGCACTAACCTCAGTGATGGTAGTGTACCACTAACCTCAGTGATGGTAGTGTACCACTAACCTCAGTGATGGTAGTGTACCACTAACCTCAGTGGTGGTAGTGTACCACTAACCTCAGTGATGATAGTGTACCACTAACCTCAGTGATGGTAGTGTACCACTAACCTCAGTGGTGGTAGTGTACCACTAACCTCAGTGATGGTAGTGTACCACTAACCTCAGTGGTGGTAGTGTACCACTAACCTCTGTGATGGTAGTGTACCACTAACCTCAGTGGTGGTAGTGTACCACTAACCTCAGTGATGGTAGTGTATCACTAACCTCAGTGATGGTAGTGTACCACTAACCTCAGTGATGGTAGTGTACCACTAACCTCAGTGATGGTAGTGTACCACTAACCTCAGTGATGGTAGTGTACCACTAACCTCAGTGATGGTAGTGTAGCACTAACCTCAGTGATGGTAGTGTAGCACTAACCTCAGTGATGGTAGTGTAGCACTAACCTCAGTGATGGTAATGTAGCACTAACCTCAGTGATGGTAGTGTAGCACTAACCTCAGTGATGGTAGTGTAGCACTAACCTCAGTGATGGTAGTGTAGCACTAACCTCAGTGATGGTAGTGTAGCACTAACCTCAGTGGTGGTAGTGCACCACTAACCTCAGTGGTGGTAGTGTACCACTAACCTCAGTGGTGGTAGTGTACCACTAACCTCAGTGGTGGTAGTGTAGCACTAACCTCAGTGATGGTAGTGTACCACTAACCTCAGTGGTGGTAGTGTACCACTAACCTCAGTGGTGGTAGTGTACCACTAACCTCAGTGATGGTAGTGCAGCACTAACCTCAGTGATGGTAGTGTACCACTAACCTCAGTGATGGTAGTGTACCACTAACCTCAGTGATGGTAGTGTACCACTAACCTCAGTGGTGGTAGTGTATCACTAACCTCAGTGGTGGTAGTGTACCACTAACCTCAGTGGTGGTAGTGTACCACTAACCTCAGTGGTGGTAGTGTACCACTAACCTCAGTGGTGGTAGTGTAGCACTAACCTCAGTGATGGTAGTGTACCACTAACCTCAGTGGTGGTAGTGTACCACTAACCTCAGTGGTGGTAGTGTAGCACTAACCTCAGTGATGGTAGTGTACTACTAACCTCAGTGATGGTAGTGTACCACTAACCTCAGTGGTGGTAGTGTACCACTAACCTCAGTGGTGGTAGTGTACCACTAACCTTAGTGATGGTAGTGCAGCACTAACCTCAGTGATGGTAGTGTACCACTAACCTTAGTGATGGTAGTGCAGCACTAACCTCAGTGATGGTAGTGTAGCACTAACCTCAGTGGTGGTAGTGTACCACTAACCTCAGTGGTGGTAGTGTAGCACTAACCTCAGTGATGGTAGTGTAGCACTAACCTCAGTGGTGGTAGTGTACCACTAACCTTAGTGATGGTAGTGTACCACTAACCTCAGTGGTGGTAGTGTACCACTAACCTTAGTGATGGTAGTGTACCACTAACCTCAGTGGTGGTAGTGTACCACTAACCTCAGTGGTGGTAGTGTACCACTAACCTCAGTGGTGGTAGTGTACCACTAACCTTAGTGATGGTAGTGTAGCACTAACCTTAGTGATGGTAGTGTAGCACTAACCTCAGTGGTGGTAGTGTACCACTAACCTCAGTGGTGGTAGTGTACCACTAACCTTAGTGATGGTAGTGTACCACTAACCTCAGTGGTGGTAGTGTACCACTAACCTCAGTGGTGGTAGTGTACCACTAATTTTAGTGATGGTAGTGTACCACTAACCTCAGTGGTGGTAGTGTACCACTAACCTTAGTGATGGTAGTGTACCACAAACCTCAGTGGTGGTAGTGTAGCACTAACCTCAGTGGTGGTAGTGTAGCACTAACCTCAGTGGTGGTAGTGTACCACTAACCTCAGTGGTGGTAGTGTACCACTAACCTCAGTGGTGGTAGTGTACCACTAACCTTAATGATGGTAGTGTAGCAAATTCTGGTGATTAACCACATGTGGAAAGCTGACTTATGGTATTACCGACCAGTCGCCCACTAGTTCCCTTCAGTTCACTGGACTGGAGAAGTGCCAGGTGGGCAAAACATAACCTCAGTAAATGTCTTGTTCTCTTAGTACATCTATGTTGCTGTATAGTCCTACGGGTTTAGCACTTCCCCTTGATTATAATAATAATTATGTCTATGTTGGTGGGGCAAAAGGTCTCTCAGAGATGCGGAGATGTTCAAGTTGTTTTCTTCTTCAACTATATGAAGGTCTGAACTCTAGGTCTGGGACCAACAGAGGGAGAGGTATTAGTTCTGAATACCAGGTCTGGGACCAAGAGAGGCAGAGGTATTAGTTCTGAATACCATGTCTGGGACGAACAGAGGCAGAGGTATTATTTCTGAATACCAGATCTGGGACCAACAGAGGCAGAGGTATTTGTTCTGAATACCAGTATGGAACCAACAGAGGCAGAGGTATTAGTTCTGAATACCAGGTCTAGGACCAACAGAGGCAGAGGTTTTAATTCCGAAATCTACTTCCCCTCATAACACTTTTCATTCCTTCGTTTCAGATGGCGAATTATGGTGACACGTCAGACGATGAGGGAGAGACGGGTCTTCTGACACAGTAAGTTCAAATTACTTGACACTATTTATCTCATCAAGTCCTGCTGGTTCAAATATATATTACCTAATAATATTTTAAGCAGCAGATGGTTCTGCAAGAGATGAGGTGAACCATAGAATTGAAGAAAGGGAGAAGGTAGGTGGTGCATTGAGGCATTTGTAGAGACAAATAACATTATCCATGGAGGCAAGAAAGAGAATGTGTGAGTATAGTGGTACCACGCGTTTTGTGTGCTATTATACCATTATCATACTTATCAAAGGCTTTCCCAAAGTCTGTTTATACTACATCTGCATTGTTTGTCCTCCAGTAGTTGTGAGAGGTAGGAGCGACCATTTAAGACCACGTCATAGTGGTCTAGTAGATGTGAGAAGCAGGAGCGACTATCCAAGACCACGTCATAGTGATCCAGTGGTCGTAAGAGGCAGGAGGGACCTGCTGTAAACCCAGGCGCTGCCATGGGTTGTGTGTTGAATATCCAAGTGGTTGACGATCTTGGGATCATTAGTACTATCGGTCTGTAATTCTTTGCAATTGCTTTATTGCCATTTTTGATGAGTTTGGCTTTATCCATTTTGTTTAGCGACTGTGGGCCCCTCAAGGAAGGTTCTTTGATGCTGGTGAGGGGTTTTTGATTTAGGGAATTGGATCTGTGCTCCAGTTTCTGAATTAAACCTAAATACCTTCCACATCCTGGAGTTTACCTGGAGAGAATTCCAGGGGTCAACGCCCCCGCGGCCCGGTCCGTGACCAGGCCTCATGTTGGACCAGAGCCTGATCAACCAGGCTGTTACTGCTGGCCGCACGCAGTCCAACGTACGAACCACAGCCCGGCTGGTCAGGTACCGACTTTAGGTGCCTGTCCAGTGCATGCTTGAAGACAGCCAGGGGTTTGTTGGTAATCCCCCTGATGTATGCTGGGAGGCAGTTGAACAATCTTGGGCCCCTGACACTTATTGTGTTGTCCCTCAACGTGCTAGTGGCACCCCTGCTTTTCATTGGGGGGATGTTACGTCGCCGGCCGAGTCTTTTGCTTTCGTAGGGAGTGATTTTCGTGTGCAAGTTTGGTACTAATCCCTCGAGAATTTTCCATGTGTATATAATAATGTATCTCTCCCGCCTGCGTTCTAGAGAGTACAGGTTTAGGAACTTCAAGCGTTCCCAGTAATTGAGATGGTTTATTGCAGTTATGCGTGCCGTGAAGGTTCTCTGCACATTTTCGAGGTCAGCAATTTCACCCGCCTTGAAAGGTGCAGTTAGTGTGCAGCAATATTCCAGCCTAGATAGAACAAGTGATCTGTAAAGTGTCAACATGGGCTTGGCATACCTGGTTTTGAAGGTTCTCATTATCCATCCTGTCATTTTTCTAGCAGATGCAATTGCTACGGTGTTATGGTCCTTGAAGGTGAGATCCTCTGACATGATCACTCCCAGGTCTTTGACATTAGTTTTTCGCTCTATTGTGTGGTTGGAATTAGTTTTGTACTCCGATGAGATTTTAATTTCTTCACTTTTTCCGTATCTGAGTAATTGAAATTTCTCATCATTGAACTTCATGTTGTTTTCTGCAGCCCATTTAAAGATTTGGTTTATGTCTACTTGGAGTCTTGCAGTGTCTTCAACGGTGGACACTGTCATACAGATTCGGGTGTCATCTGCAAAGGAAGACACAGCACTGTGGCTTATATCCCTGTCTATGTCCGATATGAGGATGAGGAACAGGATGGGAGCAAGTACTGTGCCTTGTGGAACAGAGCTTTTCACAGTAGCTGCCTCAGACTTTACTCTGTTGACTACTACTTTTTGTGTTCTACTTGTTACGAAATTATAGATCCATCTACCAACTTTTCCTGTTATTCCTTTATCACGCATTTTGTGTGCTATTACACCATGGTCACACTTGTCAAAGGCTTTTGCAAAGTCTGTGTATATAACATCTGCATTCTGTTTGTCTTCTAGAGCATCCAGGACCTTGTCGTAGTGGTCCAGTAGTTGGGATAGACAGGAGCGGCCTGCTCTAAACCCATGCTACCCTGGGTTGTGCAATTGATGGGTATCAAGATGAGTGGCGATTTTGCTTCTTAGAACCCTTTCAAAGATTTTTATGATATGGGACGTTAGCGCTATTGGTCTGTAGTTCTTTGCTATTGCTTTACTGCCCCCTTTGTGGAGCGGGGCTATGTCTGTTGTTTTTAGTAACTGCGGGACGACCCCAGTGTCCATGCTCCCTCTCCATAGGATGTTAAAAGCACGTGATAGGGGCTTCTTGCAGTTCTTGATGAACACGGAGTTCCATGAGTCTGGGCCTGGAGCAGAGTGCATGGGCATGTCATTTATTGCCTTTTCGAAGTCATTTGGCGTCGTGGTGATGTCAGATAGGCATGCATCTGTCAAGTTCTGTGGCACTCTCATAACAAAATTATTTAGGTCTTCGATTTTCAGTCTGGTTAGCGGCTCGCTAAAAACTGAGTCATACTGGGACTTAAGTAACTCACTCATTTCCTTGCTGTCATCTGTGTAGGACCCATCCCGTTTAAGTAGGGGCCCAATACTGGATGTTGTTCTCGACTTTGATTTTGCATAAGAAAAGAAATACTTTGGGTTTCTTTCAATTTCATTTATAGCTTTTTGTTCTTCCCGCGTTTCTTGATTCCTGTAAGATTCCTTTAGTTTTAAGTCGATGTTTGCTATTTTTCTGACTAGTGTCTCCCTACGTATTTCAGATGTATTGGCCTCCTGTAGCCGCTCCGTTATTTTTTGCCTTCGCCTGTATAGGGAGCGCCTCTCTCTTCCTAGTTTGCATCTTCTCCTTTTCCTTAAGGGAATTTGTCTTGAGCAAACCTCTAGTGCCACAGAGTTAATTTAGTCTAGACATAGGTTAGGATCCGTGATGCTTAGGCAATCTTCCTAGTTTATATCATTTAGGACTTGGTTTACTTGGTCCTCGCGGCTGATCACATTTTGTTGATCTGGGGCTTCCCCCATGCATGTCTGGACCTCTATTATGTTGTGATCTGAGCATATTGTTTTTGATATGATGACATTTCGTATCAGATCATCATTGTTGGTGAAGATGAGCTCCAGCATATTCTCTAATCTTGTGGGCTCTACTATATGCTGGTTTAAGGTGAACTTGGTGCAGAGATTTAAAAGTTCATGCATGTGTGAATTTTCATCTGAGCTGCCTCCTGGTGTTATCTCTGCTACCACATTGTTTGCAATGTTCCTCCATTTTAGGTGCCTGAGGTTGAAATCCCCCAGGAGCAAGATGTTGGGGGCAGGAGCTGGAAGATTTTCCAGACAGTGGTCAATTTTCAGAAGCTGTTCCTGGAATTGTTGGGACGTTGCATCCGGGGGCTTGTAGACAACCACGATGACCAGGTTTTGATTCTCGACATTTATTGCTAATACTTCAACTACATCATTTGAGGCATTTAGTAGTTCTGAACATATAAGTGACTCTGTGATATACAGGCCAACCCCCCCTTTTTGCCTGTTCACTCTGTCACACCTGTTTAGGTTGTAGCCCGGGATCCAAATTTCATTGTCCAAGTGATCCCCACAGACGCTGTATAATCCTACGGGTTTAGCGCTTACCCCTTGATTATAATAATAATTAGTGAGTGTGGTATGACCCCATGTCTAGGTTCCCTCTCCATAGAATCTTTAAGGCACGCAAAAGGGTGTTTCTTGTAGTTCTTGATTAACAGGAGACTCCATGAGTCTGGGCCTGGGCAGAGTGCAGGGGCAACGTGTTAATGACTTTTTCAAAGTCCAGTGGTGTTATGGTTATATCAGAAATTCTGGAATTATCAACCAAATTTTGAGCCTCAGTCATAAAAACTGAATAATGAATAATGACTCACTAAACACAGAGTCCTATTGGGACTTCAGCATCTCACTCATTTATTTGCTGTCATCAGTGTAAATATAATCTTATTTAAGCAGGGGTCCAATCCTGGATGTGTTTTTCACCTTAGATTTGGCATAAGAAAAATGTTTGGTTTCTTTCAGTTTCATTTTTGTCTTTTAGTTCTTCCTGAGTGTCATGTCTCCTGTATGATTACTTAAGCTTAAGTTTGATATTTTTCAATTTCTGTAGCCAGTTCCTTCTTCCAGACAGACAGGCCCCGCGAGAAGCTCTGTGATTCTTCACCTTTGCCCTTAGAGGAAGCGTCTCTCTTTCTAGTTTACATCTCTTTTCTTTGGGCACTGTGCCTTGAGCAGACCTCAAGTACCACAAAGTTAATCCTTTCTTGGCACTAGTTTGGATCCATGTTGTTTAAGACATCTTCCCAGAATGTTTCGTTTAGAACATGGTTATTTTGATCCCACTGAATGTTTCTGTTATTGAAGCTGAATTTGGTGAAGACATCCTCATAACTGATACCATTTTGCTGGTCAAGACCCCTGTGCATACAAGTCTGAACTTCAGATCGTCATCATTAGTGATAATAAGGTAGTATAGACATACTGGGTGGAAAGTGTGCGTGTGGTGGCTTCCAGACTGTGCCTCTGCCTAGTAGTAATAATTACATAACAGTTATGAGTCAAGAAAGGCTGGTTCTGCAGTAATGATGACTGTCTCACCCTCCATCGTGATTGTCCCTAACAAGTTGAGATTGACCAGTTGTGAGAGGAACGACAGTGTGAGACAGGGAGGCCAGGGTGAGACAGGGAGGACAAGGAGGGCAGTGAGAGACAGGGAGGGTAGGGTGAGGCACGGCAGAGGTGAGAGAGGGAGGGGAGGATGAGATGGGGTGTGTAGGGTGAGACAGGGAGGGTAGGGTGAGACGGAGGGCAGGATGAGACAGGGAGGCCAGGGTGAGACAGGGAGGCCAGGGTGAGGCAGAGAGGCCAAGTTGAGACAGGGAGGACAGGGTGAGAAAGGGAGACCAGGGTGAGACAAGGAAGGCAGGGTGAGAAAGGGAGGCCAGGGTTAGACAGGGTGAGACATGGGAGGCAGGGTGATGCAAGGAGGGCAGGGTGAGGCAGAGTGGGCAGGGTGAGACAGGGAGGGCAGGGTGAGGCAGAGTGGGCAGGGTGAGGCAGGGAGGGCAGGGTGAGGCAGGGAGGACTGGGATGAGAGAGGTGAGGCAAGGCAGGATTGAGGCAGGGCAGGGGTGTTGCAGGGCAGGAGTGAGGCAGGGCATGGGTGTGGCAGGGCAGGAGTGAGGCAGGGTAGGGGTGAGGCAGGGCATGGGTGAGACGGCATGGGTGAGGCAGGGCATGGGTGAGGCAGGGCAGGAGTGAGGCAGAGCAGGGATGTGGCAGGGCATGGGTGAGGTAGGGCATGGGTGAGGCAGGGCAGGGGTGAGATAGGGCATGGGTGAGGCAGGGCATGGGTGAGGCAGAGCAGGGGTAAGGCAGGGCATGGTTGAGGCAGGGCAGGAGTGAGGCAGAGCAGGGGTTTGGCAGGGCAGGGGTATGGCAGGACAGGAGTGAAGCAGGGCAGGGGTGATGCAGAGCAGGGGTGAGGCAGGGCAGGGGTGAGGCATGACATGAGTGAGGCAGAGCAGGAGTGTGGCAGAGCAGGGGTGTGGCAGGGCAGGAATGAGGCAGAGCAGGGGTGATGCAGATCAGGGGTGAGGTAGGGCAGGAATGAGGCAGGGCAGGAGTGTGGCAGGACGGTGAGACAGAGAGGGTAAAACAGGGAAGACAGAGGTGAGGCAGAGAACTAGGCAAAATTCACCCACTACTCACAAGCCACAAGCCTCAGTTTCTATAAATACATCTCACATATTACTGTCAACAGTACAGAGCAGAAAGGTAAAGTGGAAATCAGTTTTTTTTTTTTCGTGGCATACAGAGTGAAGTAGGATACGGGCAGGATGTCAGTACAACATACCTGTGGGACATGTAAAAGAATCCTTGGAATCAAATCCAGGATCACATGCAACCTGTGCTTTTCCAAGCATCATATCTCTTGTGCAAGAATAAACACTGCCTCAAAAAATGACATCGAACTAGCAAGGTGCTTCTGGTTGTGCAATACAGATATAGAACTTTGGACAGCTATCAGAAAGGTACTGAAGATGGTAATAAATAATAAAAATAAGCAAGAAAATAAAGAGAAACTCTTGGACAGTCTACCAAAGATTTATAAAACATGGGAGGAAGAGATAGGAGGAGTGAACCAAAAAATGAAGAATGCCCATCCCATTACAGTTGTGACCGGGTGTAGACTAGTGAATTGCTCATTACTTTATAATTTGTTCATGATTGTAACCATGTATAAACGTAAGTAAGTAAATTTACTTGCATGATTCATTACCTTTGTAACTTGTGAGTTCATTACCTTTGTAACTTTTGAGTTCATTACCTTTGTAACTTGTGAGTTCATTACCTTTGTAGCTTGTGGGTTCACTACCTTTGTAACTTGTGAGTTCATTACCTTTGTAACTTGTGAGTTCATTACCTTTGTAACTTGCTCAGCTATCAAAAATTTGGGGTCCAGTCCCTGGACCCATTATGTACCTCTGTAATCTTTTGACTACCGCCCTCAGGATGGGTATGGGGTGCATAATAAAGATATCAAACTAAACCAGTCCTAGCGCTACTGCCTGGTGTGCTGGTGCTGGTGCTGGCCCAGACTCAGCCCCCAGCCCCATAAAGACTCAGACTCAGCCCCCAGCCTTAGTGCCAGTCCAGACTCTGCTAGGGACTCTACCACAGTCACCACTAAAACCTTAAATATACAACTATCATTGCAAAAGACCATAGCCCACATTACAGATGTAGTGGAGGAGTCTTCTGGGGAAAGTGCTAGTTCCCCAGAAGCAGCAGGGAGTGGCTCTGGCTTTGCTACTGAGGATTATAGTGCAATCCTAGAAACTGCACAAATTGAGAACACACCTACCAAAAATTCTACCCAACCAAAAGGGAAATGGTGCAAATTCTATGTTTAGGGCATATGTAAGCATGGAATATCAGGAAAAACAAATGGGACATGCAACTTTGAGCATCCCCAAAAATGTGTCTTGGATGCACTGGAAGAAAAACAGAATGCAGAAGTAATATATACAGACTTTGCAAAAGCCTTTGACAAGTGCGATCATGGTGTAATAGCACACAAAATTCGTGCTAAAGGAATAATGGGCAAAGTGGGGAGATGGATCTTCAACTTTCTAACCAATCGAACACAGAGTAGTGGTAAACAGAGTTAAATCGGAAGCTGCCATAGTGAAGAGCTCTGTTCCACAAGGCACAGTACTCGCCCCTATCCTGTTCCTTATCTCCTCATATCAGACATGGACAGAGATGTAATCCACAGCATCGTGTCATACATTGCAGACGATACTAGGATCTGCATGAGAGTGTCATCTATTGGGGACACCAAGTTTTCCAATGGACAACGGAAAAAAATTGATCAATGAAAACAAATTCCAGCTACTCATTTATGGAAAACTGGAGGAGATAATAATTAGAACCGAGTATACTACAAACTCTAATCATACAATAGAGCAGAAAAGTAATGTGAAGGACCTGGGAGTGGTAATGCCTGAGGATCTCACTTTCAAAGATCACAACAGCAACTGTGACGAAAATGATAGGATGGATAATGAGAACTTTCAAAACAAAAGATGCGAAGCCAATGATGACCCTTTTCAAATCACTTGTTCTCTCTAGGCTGGAATACTGCTGTACATTAACATCTATTTTGAAAGCAGGTGAAATTGCAAATCTAGATAATGTACAGAGAACCTTTACTGCACATATAAGTTCCATCAAACATCTCAACTACTGGAACGCTTGGAAGCACTTGACTTGTACTCACTGGAACGCAGGCGAGAGAAATATATATCATAATCTACACTTGGAAAATCCTAGGACTGGTCCCTTATCTGCACACAAAAATCACTCCCTACGAAAGTAAAAAACTGGGCAGGCGGTGCAAAATACCCCCATTGAAAAGTAGGGGCGCCATTGGTACACTAAGAGAAAACACCATAAGTGTCCGGGGCCCAGGACTGTTCAACAGCTTCCCACCAGGCATTAGGGGAATTACCAATAGGCCACTGGCTGCCTTCAAGAGGGAGCTGGACAGATACTTTAAAGTCGACGACGGATCAGTCGGGCTGTGGTTCATACGTTGGACTACGTGCGGCCAGCAGTAACAGCCTGGTTGATCAGGCTCTGATCCAACGGGAGGCCTTGTCGTGGACTGGGTCGCGGGGGCGTTGATCTCCAGAATACCCTCCAGGTAGGCAGGGCAGGAGTGAGTCAGAGTAGGGGTGTGGCAGGGCAGGATTGTGGCAGGGCAGGAGTGTGGCAGGGCAGGAGTGAGGCAGAGCAGGGGTGAGGTTGGGAAGGCAGGGTGAGGCAGGGCAGGGGTGTGGTAAGGCAAGAGTGAGGCAGGGCAGGGCAGGGGTGAGGCAGGGCAGGAGTGAGGCAGAGCAGCGGTGAGGCAGGGCATGTTTGTGGCAGGACAGGGGTGAGGCAGGGCAGGGGTGTGGCGGGGCATGGTCGGAGTGAGGCAGAGCAGGGGTGTGGCAGGGCAGGAGTGAGGTAGTGCAGGGGTTAGGCAGTGCAGGGGTTAGGCAGGGAAGAAGTGAGGCAGGGCAGGAGTGTGGCAGGGCAGTGGTGAAACAGGGCAGGAGTGAGGCCTGGCAGGGGTGTGGGTAGTCATGTGTATTTCAGACTTGTCCAGTACACCTCAGCGTCAACACCGCCTCTTGTCTGCAACCATGCACAGGTATGGTAGAACTGTAGACAATATGGTAGTACTGTAGACAATATGATAGTGCTGTAGACAATGTTATTGTAATGATGTAGACAGTGGTATGGTAGAACTGTAGACAATATGGTAGTACTGTAGACAATGGTATTGCTGTAGACAATGGTATTGCTGTAGACAATATGATAGTGCTGTAGATAATGTTATGGTAATGCTGTAGACAATGGTATGGTCTACCTACCTACCTGGAGTCTACCTGAAGGGTATTCCTAGGGTTAACGCCCCTGCGGCCCGGTCCACGGCCAAGCCTCCCGGTAAATCAGGGCCTGATCACCCAGGCTGTTACTGCTGGCCGCATGTAGTCCAACGTACGAACCATAGCCCGGCTGATCCGGCACTGACTTAGAGGTATCTGTCCAGCTATCTCTTGAAGACAGCCTTATGGCTGGTGGGAGACGACTGCTTACAACACAATCTCAACTATCAGTATATTTCTTCCCTTATAATTTCACCACATTTATTGAGGTATCTTATTGTGTATTACAGTACCACTATCATATACACTATTTCAACTCTATTTTTAGAGGGGCTTGCTTCCCTCTTGCAAAATATTCCTACGGTATTATTTGCACACGACACTCTGGCCCTCTATCTCCCCTCGGAGTATGGCCCACTTTTTTTCTTATTTTTTTGGCACAGTGGTTGCTATTATTTGCGTGCTTCTAGCACGCAAAAAAACGTGATAATCCACGAAAGACGACGGAGGCCTAGGCGATGCGTCTAGGACCGTGTGAGTAACAGTGCTGTAGACAATGGTATGGTAGTGTTGTAGACAATGGTGTGGTAGTGCTGTAGACTGGTATGGTAGGGCTATAGACAATGGTATGATAGTGCTGTAAACTGGTGTGGTAGTGCTGTAGACTGGTATGGTAGGGCTGTAGACAATGGTATGGTAGTGCTGTAGACTGGTATGGTAGAACTGTAGACAATTGTTTGGTAGTGTTCTGGACAACGGTATTGTAGAACTGTAGACAATGGTATGGTAGTGCTGTATAGACAATGGTATGGTAGTATTGTAGACAATGGTGTCAGCTTATTTCAAATACGCTAGTCGTGATGCCACGGACTTTTGAAATACTGTTATTTCATCATAGTGTGAACCTTGGTGTGGTGGTGCCCCCGCTGGGTCGCGTGAGGGAGCAGCCTGCTAATCAGTCACGTACCCTCAGACAGTGAAGACATAAGTAAGTTTATTCAGGTATACACAAATACAGTTACATAGATTATCATACATAGCAGCATATGTGTAGAGAACATTGGACAACAAAGAAAATTGACTTATTTCTATTAGGGTTCTTGTGATAAGTATTATTTATATTTAAAAGTTAAAAATAGGTAAGTATCTTATCTATGTAAAAGCAGTTACAATAAAAGATGTACTAGGGAGAGGTAAAATTAGTTATTTTCATACAAGAAATCACTCTCCTGCCTTTCTGTAGCCTTATTCATAAGGTACATTTTGGCTCTCTTCTTGAACTGGCTCATGCTATGACAGGCTTTGACATGTGCAGGCAGTCTGTTCCACTCCTTTATTGCTGTACAGAAAAAAGTGTTTGAAGCCTGACAACTGACTCTATGTACTGCAAAGTTGTTCTCCTCTTCCCTAGTTCTGTAATTACAGTTTTAGTTTAATATCTTTATTATGCACCCCATACCCATCCTGTGGGCGGTAGTCAAAAGATTACAGAGGTATATAATGGGTCCAGGGAGTGGGTCTCAAAGTTTTGATATTTGAGCAAGTTACAAAGGTAATGAAATCACAAGTTATCTGGTCACAATCATGACAAGTTACAAAGATATTTACAGATTACAGAGGTACATAATGGGTCCAGAGACTGGGCCCCAAAGTTTTGATAGCTGAACAAGGTACAAAGGTAATGAACTCAAAAGTTACAAAGGTAATGAATCATGTAAGTAAATTTACTTACTTACGTTTATACATGGTTACAATCATAAACAAATTATAAAGTAATGATCAATTTACTAGTCTACACCCGGTCACAACTGAAGGTTCCCAGCCTTAACAAAATTGGCAGTAAGATATTGGGGACAATGGTTGTGAGCAATTTTATAAACTTGATTTAACTTCAGTTGTTTTACTCTTTCTTCAATATTCAGTATATCCACTTGTTGTAATTTATCGTGGCCTACATGTTCTCTTGGACCCAGGTCCAGGATGAATCTTACCATTGTGTTCTGGGTTATTTGTAGCTTATCTTTCAGGTTTTTACCTTTTTAAGGCAGAGTACCACATGCTGTCAGCAGTGGTTCTGATTCTGTGTTGTCGATCTTGACAGTTTGTTTCCTGTTGCTCAGGTAGGACTTAAACCAGTCTACAGAACTCATGCCGATAGCTTTTAGTTTCTTACATAATATAGTGTGGTTAACCTTATCGAAGGCCTTTTGCAAGTCTAAGGTTACCATTCCTATATAATTCCGTAACGACATTTCAGTTCTCAGGTAGTCCATCAGATTAATTAGGGAGGTGTCGGTTGAATGAGATCTCCTAAAACCTGACTGGTAACTGTGGAGAATGTTGTTGTCATTAAGATACTTAACTACTTGACAGTACACCGCCCTCTCTAGAATTTTAGACATCACACTGAGTATACTAACAGGTCTATAGTTACCGACATCAGACCTACTATTTTTCTTGAAGACAGGAGTAACTCTGGCCTCTTTGAATCCCTCCGGGAAAGTATTTGTGGCTATGGACAAATTTATTATGTGAGTTAGTTTAATATCTTTAGTATGCACCCCATACCCATCCTGTGGGCGGTAGTCAAAAGATTGCAGAGGTACATAATGGGTCCAGGGACTGGGCCTCAAAGTTTGATAGCTGAACAAGTTACAAAGGTAATGAACTCAGGTAGATCTGGTCACAATCATGACAAGTTACAAAGGTATTTACAGATTACAGAGGTACATAATGGGTCCAGAGACTGGGCCTCAAAGTTTTGATAGTTGAATAGGGTACAAAGGTAATGAACTCACAAGTTACAAAGGTAATGAATCATGTAAGTAAATTTACTTACTTACGTTTATACATGGTTACAATCATGAACAAATTATAAAGTAATGAGCAATTTACTAGTCTTCACCCGGTCACAACTGTAATGAGTTATTGGTGCAAATATTAATTGTTGGGTCTCACACACACACACACACACACACACACACACACACACACACACACACACACACACGGGTGGTACACAAAGGAAGAAATCGACCCCTCAAGGTAATATTCAAGGCAGAATCAGCACGCACCATGATCCTGCAAGAGAAAGCTCGGCTGAGGACGAACCAGGGGTACCGGAATGTATATCTAGATCGAGACAGAACGCAGGAAGAAAGGGAGGCCCGGAGGGAGAGGATAAGAAGGAGAAGAGAGGAGGGAGGGGAGACAGTGAGATACGGAGGACACCAAGCCCAAGCAGGACAAACACACACACACTGGAAATACCCTCAGCGGGCCTCATATCACAAACAACCCACGACACCCATACACTCTAGCACCACACCCACTTATCAGGCCCCCTGTCCCC